>JBBMOJ010000443.1:0-33215 GCA_038090695.1 Sclerotinia spermophila | reverse complement strand
ATCCCGTGATTTCCTGATCATGTGACTCGGTATGTTGGATGCCGTCATAACATTCCCAACTATTTTTTATAACTCTAATTTGATTCAGTTCGGATTAAAGTAGTTACTGGAGCAAATCTTATTTTTGGAATCTTTATAACTATTTGTATATTCTATAATTTAATTATAAGTACTTATACTTTTTGTATTGGCTATTTAATTGCTTATAGTTATTATTACTATAATAATTATAATAGTGTTTTTTATACTAAAGGATAGATCTAAGTTTCTTTTTATTTATTTATAATCTGAGCTTTTTTTTGCTTATTGATTTATATATTTCATATATTATTCTATACTATTAATTATATTCTTCGTTTTATAGTTTTAGATTTATTATATGGAGGGATTTTTCTCTTCCTTTCTATCCCAGGCTATTCTGGGATGCTTTTTTCTTTAAACGGGTATCTATATTTATTAAAATCAATATCTACTATTCTATTGATAGTTTTGATATAAAGATTAAAGAGGCAATAGATATTATTTCTATTTATTCCAATTATAATATACTCTCCTTTGAATACTCTCGATTCGAATTTCTTAGATAATTATTCTGAATATTAAGGGTTCCTAGTCTACACTTTTGTCAGAAAAAGGTATTTTGTTACTAGTATATTGCTTAGTATATTATATATATTATATGATTTCCAACAACTTTGTATTCAAATACTCTAAGCTTTTTAAAGTCAGATTGTTTGCTATATATAGCTTTATATAGTATAATTACTATTGAGAGTATTCCTGTTTCTTTAAAAAGTAATGCTTTTATAAGCGATTTGTTTTTCAAATATATAGTATACCTAATAGTGAATTCCTATATCTTAAATTCAATTCCTAATTTATTTAATAGTAATCTTAAAGTAATACTAATATCTTGAATCTTTTTTTTAGTAATTCTATTTATAAAATATTTTCCTGAAAGTAAAAATTCGAAGATTAATCCTTTCTTTTCAATCTCAATTTGGAATATTATTCCGAATTCGCCTTTTTTATTATCTGCTTTAATAATAGCAACTTTAGAATTGAACTCTTTTTCTATTTGATTAATTAAGTTTATCAAAATGAGTATTATTATTATTATTGATTTATCTTTTACAAATCTAATAGTATTATTAATAATTATAATAAAATATCTATTCCTATTTTTAAAAGGTTCTTATATATCTAATAGATTTATATAAAGATAATATTGTTGGAAATCATATGTGATATATGATTAATACTAAGCAGTATACTAGTAACAAAATACCTTTTTCTAATAAATATAGTTTTATAGAAGTACAAATAGCTATTTGTTTATTGAAATACTTATTCATTCTTTCTACAAAATAAGCCTTATATACTCTTCGACCAATAAGCTTTTTTCAATTTATTCATTTGATTATAATTAAAATAACCTCAACATCGATATATTATTTTAGTTTTATTATTATTGAAATCAATTTTCTTAATCTCTAAATTTGTATCGATTATATATACCTATAAAATAAAAGGTTGTTTAACAATATAATTATTATTATAATATTTTATAATTATTTCAAGTTAATTATTTTTCTAGTAGAATACTGAATCTCTTTTAAAGATAACTTTTCGATTTATTTTAGTTAATAATCTAATAGAGATGAATTGATTATATTGAAACTCCTTAATATACTAGATATTCTATAATATAAGATTTCCAATAATTACTATTCTGAATATAATACTTTGAATATATTTATTATTAGCTGTTTTGATTTTTTATGGTATATCCCAAATATATGAGATTTGTGAGGTTTTCAATCGAGCTAATAAAGTGATGGGGAATCTTTGAATTAAGAATCTATTTGTTGTTTTGAATTTCAGTATGTATTGTATTATAAGAATAGAGGGAATTAGTATATTTTTTTACTATAATTACTTTAGCAAAACTATTATCTTTAATATTATTCTTGTTTGGTTTTAAGGCTTTTTTGGTTTTATTGTATATATAATATTAATCTTATTAATATTCTTTCTTATTATAGAATTTATAAAGAGATTCTTTTTTATTAATTCTATTAGAAATATTTCCTATTCTTTTTTTATAATCTTTGTTATAATATCTTCTTTTCTTTTCTTAAATATCTTTTCCTTTTGTATTATTTATTATAGTATTTATTATTATAACTTAGTTAGCTATACTTTAAGGAATTTTTTCAGTTTATTATAATATAAACAATATATCTTATAAATCTTTATTTATAATCAAAATGAGATTATATTAAATTTACCAAACTTCTATTTCTAATAGTAAATTCAGTAATTGGGAATAAATCTTATTATCTATAATAGATTGTTAAGATATAGATATCTTATATTAATAATCGAATAGACAATCGAGGAAGATTTATATAATCTCGGTTTTAGGATCGAATAATTCTTGAATGAAATGTTTTCGAAGTTTTTGAATATATTATGTATTTATAGTTTTATTGAATATCAATAAATATATCTAAGTATCTATAAAATTGCTTTCATCAATTATAAACATTAATTGAAAATAATACATTTGTCGGAAATAGACAGCAAGTTGTGTATAATATGATAATATTATATATATGAGTGTGTATGATATAACTTTACACTATGGTGTAAAGTTGTTACTTCTACGATAGAGAAGAGATTTATAGGGGGAAGCTAAGGGCACATGCCACCAAGTGGCACGTGGTACACGTGATTTCCAATAACATTAGAATTAGACTGGAATTGATAATAGAGAATACAATTCTTCTTCTCTTTTTCCAATCAATAATATCTATATAATTAGTTCTAAATACTATTTCTATTTTTGTAATATAACTCCAAAGTGGAGGCTGATATTATTATTATTCAAATAGATTTATAGAATCCAATCCAATTATTGCTTTTGAAAACGATAATAAAGCTCTATTTCGTTTAAATTGTATTAGTAGTAATTGTACTTATTATCTTACAATAGTGAGGATATTTTGTATTTTATATATTATAAATATAGTAATAAAGCTATTATAATATAATACTTATAACCTATCAGAAATAAATAGTAAATTGTATATAATATAATAATATTATATATAAGAGTATCTACAATACAATTTTATATTATAATATAAAGTTGCTATTTCTATAATAGAGAAAAGATTTATAGAGGGAAGCTAAGAGTACGTACTATCAAGTGGTATGTGGTATATGTGATTTCCAACAAATAGATGTTGCCCCAACCCTAGCTCCACCCAACCATGTTTTTCCATCCTCATCTGTCTATCAAATATTAAGACACCAAATTAAGACAATAACTAATATGGTAATAAAGCATGATACATAATCATATAATTACCCGATCCCAAACGCCATTGTTACCCGTCCCTAACCATGTGACATTTAACACATAGTCTTGTAAGCTCTCTTCCAGACAGGCCATGAAGCCTTTTCAATACGATCTTGTTCGATTAATGCAGGAGTATCTAGATCTCTCTTTCCTGTATGCAAATCCATAGCCATAGTTTTCATGACTGGAGTTTTGTACCAGATCTTGTAAGGAATGTAAAACATCAAGACAACTGGAGCCGCCAAATATGCTAGGAAGAAACTTTCGGCAATCTCGGATGAACTCATTGATGCATAACCAATTGGCCAGATAGCTGTCCAGAATTGTGCAATGAGTACGAGACAGTTGAGAATGAATCCCACCCATGAACCAATAATTCCGACTTGAGATGTGAAGGCTAATTCATCCAGAGTGTGACCTTGTGCTTTCCATGCGGCGCGGAATCGGATGTGTGCGAGACAAATCGATCCCCATGTGAAGAGGGAGGAGAGGCCAGAGAGGGAGTAGAGCCAGTTAAGAGCTGTAGCAGCGGTATCTGGACCACCAGCTACAACGTAGCAGAGAAGACCAATGATTGACGAGAAAATGATGGCAACAAGAGGACGTCCTTTGCGGTCGATATAAGCAAGGATTCTTGGGGCTTGACCTTGTTCTGCAAGAGCGGCAAGAGTACGCGAGGAACCATAGATGGAGGAGTTTCCGACTGAGAGGACGGAGATGAGAATAACAACGTTCATGATGGAAGGAAGAACAGAAATTCTAGCATTGTTGATAGCGATGACGAATGGGGAGGCCTTAGCATCAGTAGAGCTGGATCCCAAGAGTCGCTTATCTCCGTATGGTACGAGGACACTGACCAAGGTCAAGGCAACCATGTAGAAGAGACAGATACGCCAGAACACTTGCTTAATGGCAGTTGGAAGGGTCTTACGTGGGTTGGCAGTTTCAGCTGCTGCCAAACCGACAAGCTCAGTACCAGCGAAAGAGAAAGCAGCTGTGACGAATACAGAGCAAAGACCCTTGAAACCGTTGTTGAAAGCACCAGATTTAATGAGCATAGGACTTCCATCAGCGTTCTGGTTTGCTATGTTATCATAGCCAGAATAAGTGGATGGGACGGTATTGGGATACCAATAACGAGCTCCAATATATTCTCCACCTCCAACTTGTCCTCCGGTATTGAGAACGATGCCGAGAATGATGAATCCAATGACTGCAGCAATCTTGATGATGGAGAAGATGAACTCGGCCTCTCCGTAACCTTTCACACCAAAGAAATTGATCGCAACAATTACCACGAAGAAAATCGTGACCCAAGCAGCTGCATTAGTACCAGCTGCACCAGGCCAATAATCCAAAGTAATTGAAGCAGCGACGATTTCCAGAGGTAAAACGACAAGCCATTGAATAGCATAATTCCATCCCATTGCGAAACCCCAAGCAGGGTCAATGAATCGTGTAGAGTAAGCGGAGAAGGAACCAGAAACAGGGAAAATGACGGCCATTTCTCCCAATGCGTGAACAGTACAGAACAACATTATACCGATGATACCATATGCGATGATTAAAGAAGCTGGACCACCATTTGACAAAGCAGCTCCAGATGTGACGAAAAGACCAGTACCTATAACATTTTAATTAGCATTTGCATTGATTGTTTTCAACCGATAGTAATAAGGGTCTTCACATACCGATAGAACCTCCAATTGCAATCATCTGCAAATGACGAGGCTTCAATTCTCTCGCCAAACCAGAATTGGCAGTAGCTTCAGCAGCAGCTCTGTGGTCGAATCCCGAAACATTGGATTCGAGTCCATCGAGACCTCTTTGACTTGGTTTCGTAACAGCAGCATTAGGATCTCTCTTAAAGCTATCGACAAACCTCGTTGACCAAGGTGCTTTTGTGTCTGACATGTATGCCTCTCGGCTGCCAGTATCACTGGTAGTGAGAGGGGCATTGCCCTTTTCGGGATCATGTTTTGGGTCCTCCATTATATCGAAAGACGAGAGAGTTGATTGTGTCGAGTTGCTACTTTTTGTTGATATTCGGAAGTGTCAATGATTAAATATAACGTAGTAAATACGAAGAGGAAGAAAAATGACTGCTCAACAATTCGAGTGCCCAACCCAAATAACCTTCTCAAGGGATTTCGTATGATGGTAGGTAAAGAAGAGGAGAAGTGAATACCAGTGTAGTGGGAAATGCAGCGTCTATATCACCTTTCTCGAAAGAACCCCAATCAAGTTGATCATCATGGATTATACCCAGAAGAGAAATTATGCTGCCGGCTAATATTTCGAAATAAATGCATCCACTTGCAGTTTTCCTAGGAATCCGCAATAAACCACGCACCAAGACCCTCCACTCCTCCACCCGATCTCCAGACATACCTATTCTGTCCAGTCGAAAAGAATGATCCACCCAAGTTTCTTAGCAAACAACACTAAAGTCTTAGCTATCTTCTACATCCTTGAATCATTCAAGGAATGATATTTCGAGTTTCCCTCATTTTTCCTATACCTCTTGCTTCTTGACAGGTATGTTTTGCTGCACAATGACTGGCATGGGAATTCTTATGACACAATGCCATCTCAAAACAAGACTAAGATCTACCTCCACATTTTGCCACACCGAATCAAATGTGAATGATTTTTCAAGGTTTAAATTGGCGAAGTTCGATAGGATTCAGTTAATGCACGAGTAAAGGCTTGGTTGGGATTATTGTGGGTATGGAGAAGACGCCGCGTGAAATTCGGATATTAGTGCTTGGGATGTTAGAGATAAGAGTGGCTGGATTTAAAATGGATTGGACCCGATTGGTTGATATCAGGAATATCATGTGATAAAACCCAAGAGTACAATATTCCCTCATGCAAGAGGACTCAGGGTTAAAAGATCAAGGGGGAATGGGATCAATAGCCATGAAGGCGTTCATCATGGTTCATATGCATTTGATGGTATTAAGAGGCGTTCTCCAAGACGTTCAAGAAAGCCTGACTGAGAGACGTTACATCCGATGTTGCCGAAAGGAATGAAGGTTTGTATTGTCCGAAAACCTTCCTTGCGGATAGAGAGAGTTACAATAACGTCATATGCATATCATACTATTTAAACTATCGCGATAACAGCAGACAAAATCAAGCATTTACCATTCGTTACTCTTCCGCAAAACATTCAAACTTATCTCGTGATTGATAGTTCGTAAATTCGTTCTAAAAATTCCCCTCTCCAAGCAAAATCCAACGGGCCAAGATTCATCTCGGCCTTCAATCTAGACTATTTAGAAGACCGACTACCAATAAACTTCCCCATGAAGCCCACTTTTCGCTGCCTTATCAGCCACTTAAAAATTGGTGTCCTATACCCAGAGCAGCTAATTCATGATAAGCTCTTGGTCTCCTAGGCAATCCTAAAAAGCAACTTCCCACTCAAGTTCCTAACCCACCACTGTCTCTATAAGTGGAACATTTTCATCTCTTTCCCCAACTCAAACCTCGTATCCACTCAACGGGTCAACACTGATAACAAAAACTGGATCCGAACCCATCAACACTGCTCCCCACGCTGAATTCGGCAAAACCGACCGAGCTACCATACAGTATTATGCCTATCTAATCTATCAAACTTTATCGAACCAGCAGGGCCCCTCGCCTTCATTGATATCAGATACCACCGCGCACAGATATTCAAGGAAACAATTTTGTACATACTAAACCTCGTCGCCTAACAATCCTAACTCCCTAACAATCAACAAGCGCATTTTGTATGGACATAGTGAGTATGAGACGATATTAAGGTTTGGCACTACGAACCACATTCTCACATTTTGCACCACATTTTGCGATTCGAGATTTCTCTTAAAATCTCAAATGAGACTCCAATGATGAAGCTATACAATTGCATTGAGATCAATTGAATTTAATTATAGCTTTTCAGATGTCGGGGAATTCTTATTCTCTCTATTTAAGCCTCGAAAATTGAGCCCCTTCATTTCTCGCTTCTGATTGGCACCCATATTGATATTTGACCTTATATTATTTATCAGTACTCTAACCGCTCTTTAATTCCAAATCTACAATACATCAAATTGATTGGATTACTTGACGAATGAGAATTCCTACTTCTATCTAATAATCAACAGACTATCGTATTATTCGTATCGGTGTTCTTGCAATTCATATTGTTTTCCGTATATCGTAAGAATTCTGGCCATTACTCACCGCACACCTAGCAATTTTTACACCAAAAAGTAGCGTTTTTTTTTTTCACTTTTCTAGACACTTGTTTGATAATTACAAAATTGAATAAAATCAATGAAATTCTATAATATACTTTTTAATTAATCAAATTGAGTATAAAAATAAGTAGAATATTTTTGCTAATTTATTTGATAGAGTTCTATAGATTTAAAAATGAAGATTGTAAATTTTCAGAAAATTTCGTTTATTTTTGTATGATGAAAGTGTTACAAGTTAGAAATTTATAAAATTTTCAATTTTAAAGTTATATAACTCTTTAAAAGAATATTTAAAAAGTGTTTAAATAGAAATGGATATAGAGAATAGTATTGAATATTATTAATATAAATTAGAAAAATTAATAATCTTTTTTGAAAAAGTTATTAAATATCTTAGTTTATAAGTCAATCACTCTACTTTCTAGCCACCCCTCTTTTGGGCCACCTTTCACCACCAAAAATGACGAAAATCGACATTTTTAACTTTCTTATTTGTGAATGAAATTTAATAAAAATTTGTATATATATAATTAAGATCATTTTAAACTTATTCTGAAATTTTTAGAATTTTAAGATTTTTTTAGATCGAGATTTAAAAGCTTAAAATATCGATTTTTAAATTTATATATAATTTATATACAAATTTATGGTCAGCGAAAACGAAGTCCTACCTGTATATAGTGCCGGCTATGAATCTAGGAGATAATAAAGAGTATAGAAAAAGGCTTTGTAAACTTCTAATTCTATATCACTACTCCTTTTAGAGCTAATAGGATTTATATAATAAAGATTTGTTTTGAGGCAGATGAAGGATTAAGATTAGTAAAGCTTTGAATAATATAAATAATAATAACAATTAGTAGTAAAGTATATAATAAATCTATCTTAAAGGATATTTATTGAATCGAATATATAGGAATTGTAAGTAGTCTACCTATTAAATACCTTCTAGGAGGTTCTAATTTAAAGAAGATATTTATATTATATAGGGTATTATAGTTTGGGCAATTGTAGATTACAATTAATAAGAATTAAAAGAGTTGAATTAATTTAATTGAATAGGAAGTTAGATTGATAATAGGGATTTGAAGGAGATAGATTTATTTACAATTTACTATTACCTCAATATTGTTTTTTATTATTTTTTAATATATTCATACTTTTTCCGAATATCTGTTTTTATATAGATCGAACTACTTTTCTTTTACTCGATTAGGATAGGTAATAAAAAATTATATATATATAAAGCTTACTATCCCTATTATAATAAATCAAAACCCATCTCCTAGTATTCTTCGAATAATATCTATCGGACTGCTCTGCTACCCCTTATAATTATATTTATACACTTCCTACTACACCCCTTTCTATTTGTAATAAAAAGAATGATTGTTTTTCTATTCCTAATAAGTTTATTATTTCTTTAGATATATATCTCCCTATTAAGAAATAATATATATCCGCAAAAGGATATCCAACTCTTAGTTTTAATAATAAACTAGCTTATTTAAAAAATACAAAAGAATCTAGGTTTTCCTTGAAAGGTTTTACTAATATATATAACAGCGTCCTTTTTGTATTATAACTCTAGATTCTAGTTATATCTGAATACCCCTTGAGAGGTCCACTATAGACGTTAATTAATATAAATAAGTAAATAAATAAAATATACAAATTTATAATTTTATTTAAAACTTTAATGACCCTTTAACAAAAATTACTAAAAATAAACTATAAATTTTTATTATATTATTATATTGTATTTAATAAGAAAGATTCAAACTACTATTATAATTTCTTATAAATAAATATTTATTAAGTCACTTTTGAATTATAGGGTTTATTAATCCCTATAACTATAAATATTTTATAAGATTTTCTGATATTTCAATATTATTTGAAGTTCAAAAATCCTAAAAAAATGAATAGTTTACTTTTAGTAATTTTCGTTGAAGAATTATTTAGGCTTTTAATGAAATTTTGAATTTGTATATAAATCATATATAAATTTAAAAATCGATATTTTGAGTCTTCAAATCTCGATCCAAAAAAATCCTAAAATTTTGAAATTGTAATATATTACTAATATCGATATAAAGATTTATTGTATTTAATTTTATAAAATTATATTGTGTTTTGATAGAGATATCAATAGGTCGAAAAAGCAATTTTTGGTGGTAAAGGGTGGCCCAAAAGAGGGGTGGCCAGAAAGTAGGGTGGTTGACTTATGGGAAAACCTCAGTTTTGCAGGGACTTTGTCACGAAGATCATAGGGGTGCGGTGAGTAATGGTCAGAACTCTTACATTTCATCCCATTTCACTGATAAGACACCGAAGATAGTTGACTATCAACGACATTAACGAATCGGTAACGAATCTACGGATGATTTCCTCTGCATAATGCCTCAACCGCAATCTTCACACGAAGTCTATTCACATAGTATGTTCCTGCTGTATGTCTGCAGGTCATAAGGAAGTTAATGAGCAAAGTATAACTTAATTACTTTCTAAATTACGCCTCATTCGAAGCCCCCGAAATAACTGATAATGAATGCCTAGTGCGGGCGTTCCACCGCGTGAAAGTGGCGTACCCAATTGTTTAAAATCCCACGTCGGGAATATGCACCTTTTGGCCTGCCTACCTTATCTCTAACCATTATATCCATAGAGAAATTAGACTCTGTCGAGGAGAACCATGAAATCACACCCTCCTCCAAATCACGACTCATACAATTCCCTAAACGCGCCCTCCCTCCCCATCAACTCCTCAAACCTCCACTCTCTATCACCTCTCCTTTCCCCAATAATACAATGCTATCAAACTCCGCAATTGTTTCCAATCGATGCGCAACAGCCACAATCGTACACCCCTCAAAAACCTCTCTAATAACCCTCTGCATCAGTTTATCCGTTTCTCTATCCACACTACTCGTCGCTTCATCCAATACAATAATTCTTCCTCCTCTTAATATAGCTCTTGCTAGATAGAGCAATTGTCGCTGACCGTGAGAGAAAAATTCGGTATCGAGTTGTGCTTCTAATCCCCCTTTGGAGGAAATGAGAGACCAGAGTTGTACCTTTTCTAGCGCGGAGATGATTTGAGAGTCGGTATGAATATTATACGGATCGGCATTTCTGCGGATAGTACTGCGTGGGAAAAAGAGATCCTGAGGAACAGCATTCAGGCGTGTCCGTACGGTTTGTCGAGGGATTGTACTGATATTTATACCATCAATGAGAATGGAACTTCCGGGATGAAGTTCCAACATGCGGAAAAGAACTGCGATGAGAGAACTTTTGCCACTTCCACTTCTACCACATATTCCGATTTCCTCTCCTGGTTTGATGGAGATGTTGAGATTATTGATTACTGGCCTGGATGTGGGTGTGTAGGACGCTTTTACGTTTGTGAATTCGATGGCGCCGAACAATGGCCAATTCTCTGGCACTGATTCAATTCCGCATGGTAAGTTCTCGCTCACTGTTGTAGCTGCGAAATTCTTAGGACGTGAGACTGCTCCGACTGCTGTTTCCATAAGGGTCCACTCTTTGATGATTTCAGTAAGTGCTGCGTTGAAAGTCATAACGTTTAACAAGGCAATACCAACATAGCCCGGACTAATATCGGTACGAAGTTTGACGATAAGTACCATAAGAATTACTGCAAGGGGTGTAACGAGAAGGTCAAGGACGAGAACTAACCAGCGTTGAATACAGAAGAGGAGGTAGTAATGTTTGGAGATGTGTCTAATAACGCAAGATTTTGCTCACGAAATTTTTCGGTCCAACAGAAAGCTCGGATGGTAGTCAGACCGCTAAGGGTTTCGATGAAATGGGAGTATCAAGGGGATTTTGCTTCGAGGTCCAAAAGACGCATTTGCCGAGATGTCCTGAGGTAGAACTTTTGCACTACTGGTGGTCGGTTAGCAATCATTTATAAAAGAGCAGGTGTGTAGACTTGCCCCAGACTGTCAGAACGATGGCCGGAATAGTTGCGGCAAAATATCCAGCAGATAGAGACATCAGGATAGCTCCCATCGATGCTTGCACAATGGACAAGGCAAGATCAACCATTGAACAGGGAAGATCTCCATCAAGTATTGACATGTCTTGACTGAATCCGAGTGTGAAGTCAGCAATATACCGAAGATACAAATCAAATACATACCTGTTCGTGGTCGTCCCGGTATCGGTAACAGTGAAGAAAGAAAGAGGCGCTCCCATTACGGAATTCAACAATCTCTAGTGAAGAACTTTTGAGCTTTTCGGCACCATACATAAAGTCAAGTGGCAAATGCCTGCCACGAAACCGATAAAGGGAATAGCAGATAGCATTCCATATATTCCAAGCCAATATGGGTTTGCTTCATTACCTTCCACAGCAACAGCTAGAGTCCAGTAAGTTAAAGCAAATTCCGGTAATTTGGATGCTGCTCCAAATACCAGGATGAACATGAAAAATATTCCGGTCGGTACCCATCCGATGGAGGCAAAATAATAATAGTATACTGAAGCGTCATCGGTTTGGCGATTGAGGTCTGCTACTTCATTCATAAGATCATCATTTTCGACAGTTGCAAATGGACTTCGCTTCTGGGTCGTCTCCTTTGTATTATCTTCTTCAGAGTCACGTTTCTCTGATCTATGTCGAGTCTCCAGATTCTCCACATATCCCCCCCACTAGCCTTCAAATAATCAAAGGTACCTTTTTCGATGATTTGGCTCGATTGATCCAATGCGATGATGTAATCTGAGTATGCTAACCTGTGAACGGCATGAGTTACAAGAAGAATAGTTGTTCCCATTTCTTGGAACAGTCCTTGCTTTCCAAAAAGTCTCTTGAAAACTAAATCTTCAGTTTCTGAGTCAAGCCCAGAGAACACGTCGTCAAGAATGATGAACTCGTTTTTGGCGTAAACGGCCCTTGCAAGTGCTATCCGTTGTTTTTGACCGCCACTTAGTGAGATACCTCCACTTCCTACACGAGTAGCTACTTGTTCCTCAGCGCAACATTCATATTTCAATTCATGAGAAGACTGAAGGAGTACATGACCGCAATAGTTTATGGCAGGTACAAGCAAGGCATCGAAAAGGGATAAAAAGCCATTAACCGAAAGTAACTCACCACTTCCATTAGGTAAATTCGCGAGGTCATGCTCCAACGCGCAAGCCCGAACAACCTGCTCATACCAAGGCGAGTTAAGGGTCGCTGGGTCTAAGAAGACATTGTCTTGAATGGTACCATTTTGAATCCATGGACTCTGTTCGACATACGCCGTTGTAGCCGTCTTTGTATAGACAAATCCCTTTGACGAAGGAGTTTCACCAAGTAAGCCTTTGAGCAGAGTACTCTTTCCGCAGCCTACGGGACCAATGATGAAAAGAGATTGAGAGCACTGTAGGGTAAAGCTGAAGTCGTTTACCACAGGAAGAGCGTCCTGACTCCAAGCAAAGCTGGCATTTTGAGCAATGATCATTGCTGAAGGATTTATCACAGGTGACATGTCTTTCAGTTCAATGCCTTGAATCAAATCGCTGTTAGTGTCTGATGCTTGAGATTCTGCCAATGGTAAACGATGGTCTTTCCGTGCAGTCGATAACATGAAAGCTTGGATTCTTTCAAAGCAAGCAACAGCAGCATTAATTAGAGGTATTGTCCTCAGCAGTGTATTCATTGGATCTGACAAGAGGGCAATGAGAGATAGCGATGTGTATGCTGTCGAGGTACTCAATGTACGACCGGTAACATTTGCTGAAATCACGAACACGGTGAATGTAGCTAACGGTGCCATAATACCAGTGCCATTTGCTGGACCACAAGTTAGATGGTGGTTTCAGGTGACTGATATAAAGCACTATACCTAAGAAAACACGACAACCAAAAAATATTTCCTAATAATTTAGAAAGGTATACTTCTTTCACACGGAGAGATTGAACCATGGTAGTAAGAAGCTCGGTAAAGCCCAACATCTTCACAGCCTGTATGGGCTGTTAGCAAATTATGGACGAAAAGTAGTAAGAGAGCTGACCTTTATCGATCCTAGCATTGAAGCTGTTACATCGATGCGCGTTTGGATACCCCTGATCCAAATCTTTTGTGCATTATCCATCCATTTTGCCATAATAACAATACCTGTTGTGCACAGTAAAGCAACGGAGCAAGGGGCCAAGAAAGCCAAACCAAGTTGCCGATACAGTAAGTACATTGCCACACATAATTCTATAGGAACAGCCCATAGCTCGTGTATATTTGTAAAGCACCTGTGGAAAAGAAAGCAATGTCCATTTTAAGGAGAAACAATGAATTACTTGTATCATTGGCCATCAAAGTGACAGCAACAGATTCATCGAGAGCAGTAATACTCAATTCAAAAGTTTTTGCATATGGAAAGCTCACTAATGAACCTCGCACAGCCGTGTTAAAACGATATGCCATGTGGTAATAGGCTCCATTGAAAACAGCCAAACCTAGGAAGCAAGGCCAAATGCTCCAGCCAAACTCCATCCTATACTATCAGGCTGGCTTTCGTCATTTGCGAAGCCAACCGTCCTTTCTAGTAAGAAAGGTTGAGCATATCTAAAACCAATCGTGCAAAGTCGAGGTATAATTCCAAGAGCAAATGCTCCACGCGTGGCTTCCAAGATTGACCAAAGCAAAGAATACGATCGAGATTTATCGCATGCATCCCATGTGACATTTGCTCGGGAGTACAAGTACTGTGCGCTCATTTCCTCACCAATGGGATACAAGTCTTCGTGTGTAATAACCCGTTGGAAACCAGTGGTCATCAGGGTGTTCAGCCACCAAAAGAAGCTTCGACTATAAATACGACTAGTATTTTCTGGAGATGTGTTTCGATATCTATCAAGTAAGATATGACGCTTTTCCACGGCTTCAGCAATGATGACCATAATCTTGACACCAAGAGCACTGGTAAAGACTGCAGCAGTTGGATTATTTGCATGATCAAACCAAAGCGACCTCGCCCTCGCCATATCGAAAGGCAACGTAAGCAAAAGCCATGTATTGATGAGAGCAGATGGCCTCACGGAGTGGAGATGCTCAATATGTGATAGAGCAAACAAGCCGAGGGCATCTACAAGTAGAAGAGCAGCTGCAGGTATTGTTGCGCGTTTCTTCAATGTTGACGTTATAGTGTTCATGACTAAGTAAACCGTCTGCATGATTGTGAAAACTCCTAAGAATAGCTACGATATTATTGATCTTCGCCTATCTCGCTTGAAAAATCATACCAATTTATTGCTGTGCAAAAAACTGGGATGAACTTTGCGAGGTTGACCACGAAGCATCCATTTTCGAACTGGCAGTAGGAGAAGGAGGATGGCTGATGGTACGATTGAAAGGATAACATCTTCGAATAGTGGAGTAAAGTCAAATCCCACGGCCTTAGCTGGACCAAAGTCATTGATAGAGAGATCAAAACTGGAAGTGTTACTCGACATGATTACGAGTAGTTGATGAACATTTCAGAGCACAAAACTGAGGTATGACAGAAAGATAGATACATATACAAACAAATGTTTATTGAGATGTACTTGCAGAGTCATAGCTGTACTATGGTATCCATGTCATGATATTTCATAAGCCATGACCGGAGTTGAGCACAGGAGTGGGAGGATGACAATAAGTCCTGTTCCTATTCCGCGATTGGAAATCATATCGCCATGGAGACTCGCTACAAAAGCAGATCAATTTTTGACGTTATTCCGACCAAAATCGTTGTCTGGAAAGAATATATGTAAGATCTTAGGAATATGCACGTCAAGATAATAACTAGAGGTATATCATTATTTTACCATTCGATCGCACAAACCCGGGCATCAAATCGTCGTCACTAAACGCGCGTTGATCGCTAAGAGCCGCACAAACACATGAAGAACCTCGATATTTCAAAGAGATTTAGACGCAAAGAAACAGGCTGGATATGCAGCTCAGCTGTGCGGTGAAGATTGATCACATCCTTCCACGAAAGAATGACACGTACACGCCAGGTAAGACTTGTATGGGCTGATGAATGTAATACAATGGAGATGCCCAATGGCCTCACGTATCTGAATAGCAATACTTGTGAAAGAAAGGAAATCTTCATATGTTCTTGTCGCCATCCAAATGATGTGATCCTAATGTACTCCGTATGGAGAAGAGACCAGTATTAAGGTTGTACCGCTTGAACTTCGGGCATTACCATGGTAAGGTCAAGCTCAGCTACCCCGCCATTCTAACCCCACCACCTTGCGATAACACCATCCTATCAGCATCGTCATCGTCATCATTACTTCACAACCTCGCAACAAACACACATCCAAGAACTTACAATCTCAACCATATACCAACTCAATACAGAACAATATGGGTACTACTCGAGAAGCCAGCCACGCCGGCTCATGGTATACATCTAATCCGAGCAAACTCTCCTCCGAACTCGACAACTGGCTATCTCAAGTCCCCTCCACCATTTCCGACACAAAATTACCCATTCCAGGTGCTCGAGTAATCATTGCTCCGTAAGTCATATTCTCCTCCTTCCATCAAAGCTCTCTAACAAATCAAAGCCATGCAGGATATTCCTATTCCGGGCCCGCCGCCGCCTGGGCCTACGCAACCCTCGATCTCTCCACCGCAAAACGAATATTCCTTCTTGGTCCATCCCATGCTTGGTATCTCACCGAATGTGCACTATCCAAACATTCCAAATATGCCACTCCCCTGGGAGATCTAACGATCGACACCGCCCTCGTCCAAGAACTATCCGCCACGGGGGAATTCAAAAAAATGTCCCCCGACCAAGACGAAACCGAGCACTCCCTAGAAATGCATCTCCCCTACATCTACAAACTTCTCTCTCTCAATTTCTCCTCTCCCTCCTCCTATCCCCCTCTAATACCCATCCTCGTCGGCAACACCAGCGCCTCCACCGAGCGCAAATATGGTGCCCTTCTCGCGCCCTACCTCGCCGACCCCTCCAACATCTTCATCATCTCCTCCGATTTCTGCCACTGGGGTCCTCGCTTCCAATACACATACTACCTCCCGGCGAGTCCATCCGGCGAAGCCCGCGATAAATCCGGCGGGTATTCGCTTTCGCGCCGGGATAAAGCGCCGACACAACCACCCATTCATGAGAGTATAGGACGCATCGATCAATTATCCATGAGTGCTATTTCCGGGGGCGTGCATCAGGAGTTTCGGGATAATCTGGAGGAGACGGGGAATACGGTTTGTGGGAGACATCCGATTGGGGTTATCATGGCCGCGATTGAGAAATTGAAGGAGGATAAGAGTTTGGATGGGGAAAAGGGGAAATTCAAATTCGTGAGGTATGAACGGAGTAATGAAGTTACGAGGGTGGATGATGGGTCGGTGAGTTATGCGAGTGCGTACGCTGTGCTATGAATGTTTGATTAGATTCCATGTTTTATGATAAGCGATGATCGTGATGTTTTTCATGATTTTCTGGAGCTCAGATGGATCAAATGGTCGGCGCATAATATTTAGGAATGGAGTAATTCGGAAATTTGCATTCTTAGATGTTTTCAAATCGATATTTAATGCATACCAAATAAGACTCGTTAGATCGATCTTCCGACACAAGAATAAATTAATGGATTGATCGCCAGCTCTAAGTCCACAAGGTGAAATACTAAAATGTGTTGTATCAGGTGTGTATTCTATCTAGGTTATTGTTTCTCTAGGACGGGCTTCTAGTGCTATCTATTCAACTTTCGAAGGGCTCTCTCCTTTCACCCCATGACTCTTTCCATTCATCCATGTGCTTTTGCTTCGATTTACGCACGCAGCTAGTTTATGACATTTTTATCCCACGATTCCCCTCCGTCCCACCCCTTTTTAAAGTTCCAACTTCCTCCCCCAAAACAACTTCCCCTAAAAGCTCTCGTCAACTTCCTTGCCAACCTCGCCAGACCAATCCAAAACCTATCACCCTTCTTATAAAGCTTATCAAGCTCCATAACTCCCCCCCCCTCCATCGCCCAAACATTCTTCCCCTTGACCCACGTCCCCAACACCTTCAGATCTCTCAGTTCCTCAACCCTTTGCCCCTCCATCCCCATCACATCCCCGTCAACCACAATCCAATCCGCCCACTTTCCAATCTCAATGGCTCCCGTCTTGTTTTCCAAATTCCAACCCCAAGCCGCGTTGCGCGTGAAACCATGAATTGCCTGTTCAACACTAAGACTTTCTTCCGGATACCAACCTTCTTTTCCTGAAGGTGAAGTTCCAGTTTTGGGATTGAGACGAGTTACTCCGGCATACATACCATGAAAAGGATTCGGCGGTTCGACTGGGAAATCAGAACCGAGAACTGGGCCTGGATAGAATGATGTGTTGTTATGGGATGAAGGGAAGAATGAACGCATACGATAGGCGGAATTGGAAAGTCGTTCTTCTCCGAGACGGGATAATGCGTAGGCCATGTCAGATGTAGCGTGTGTTGGCTGAATGCTGGGAAGAATACCCATGTTTGCAATGCGTATTTGGTCGTCGGGATGCTGAGAAGTTTGTTAGAAGAACATTACCTGTTGATTCGAAACGGACGTACTATAATTTGAGCATGTTCAATCCTTAACCTCCTTTCTTGGTTGCAACCATAGCAATCAGATCCTAGAACAGCTTCAAATGCATTGATAGCAGCTCTATTGGCTCGATCCCCAATGGCATGGATATTGATTTGGTAGTCCCAGTCGTAAAACTCGACGAATCAGTAAGTCATATTCACAGAAAAGAAGGGGAGTAGTAAAATACCTTTTTAACAACTTCCGTCAACTCAGTCTCATTGATTAACATCATTCCATTAGTCTCGGGTTTATCCGAATATGGTTCCAACAATGCCGCGCCCCAAGAGCCCAAAGCTCCATCCGCAAAGAGTTTGATTCCGCCAAACAATAGCATATCACCTCCACCAGATCCATCCCTTATTACTTTCACGGTTCGTAATTCTTGATGACAGAATGTATTTCTCTCGTCACACTCAGCCATAACACGAATTCTAACACTCAATTCATCTCTCCTAGCCAACTCTTGCAGTATTTTCACATCCTCCATTCGCATACCAGCGTCACTCATAGCCGTAATACCTATTTTATTCAACTCCTCCATTGCGGTTTTAAGCCAGCGTACTTTCTGAGGCGCATCTGGCTTGGGAGCTAGAGGATAGATGTAGTTATCCATTGCATTATCACAAAACACACCAGGTCCAGGATTCGTAATAATTTCTCCACCCGGAGGCGATTCAGGTAGAGGATCCGGAAGAAGAGAGAGGACCTTTTCAGAAGTCCATACACAATGTATATCAACTCTATCCAGCATAATATACAAATCCTTCAGTTCCGGATCCTCAGAGAGTTGTTTCTAGGAACCCCGTCAGCAAATGCCCTTACCAATTAAAACAATTTAAATATGCATCCATACAGCCGTCGGCATCACGCCTCCAAAATGAGCTTGATCCCATCCCACCCCCCTAATCCACTTCTCCCTCCCTCCATAACCTTCTCCCTCATGTCTTCCCAACCACTCTTTAATCCTACTCTTCACATCATCCACACTTTCCGCCTCATACAAACTCACACTCTCGAGCATTTCTCCATACTGTAAAATATGCCCATGCGATTCAATAATGCCAGGCAACACATAACCATTCAACCAAACAATTTTTTCTCCCTCCTCTGGCCTTGGCACTCTCTCCAGAACCTGAGTTATCACATCGATCCTAACACGAAAACATCTCGGATTAGGAGCATTAGGAGAAAGTGTGGTGATAGTATATGGTTCGCGGACACAGTAGAGGGTTGAGGAGGTCCATGTATCATAGAGAGAATGTAAATTGGCGGTTATAAAAAGTATAAAATATCCTATGAAGAAGAAAGCGAGAGGATGCATTGTATCCTATTTGTCCTATCCTACTTGGCAGAAAAAGATACTGCCAGTGGGAGGGTGCAATTAAGGGCTGGTTTTATATCACCATAAATGCGTGCGTGCGTTCAAACTCTGAAAGATAAGGAATGTTTCATTCGATGTTGTGTGATGGAGGTATCATGCTGTGATACATTGAATTGGATTGGATTGGTCTTCAATTACAGATCAGTCCTTTTCGCTCTTGCCTATATGAATTGGGTGACAACATGGATACAAATATAAGTGTGTGGCTAAAGAAGAAGTTGCGGATTCAAAGGTGGGCGTGACATGTGATTATCTCTTGCTGCAGGCGGACGGTAATACTTTCCTGTTTTCGAGCTCCCAAAAGGGTCTCAATTATTTGTACACGGCCCCGTTCTCCTCTCTTTCCATTAATATATTGAATCATTTA
Organism: Sclerotinia spermophila; assembly: GCA_038090695.1. Lineage (NCBI taxonomy): Eukaryota > Fungi > Ascomycota > Leotiomycetes > Helotiales > Sclerotiniaceae > Sclerotinia > Sclerotinia spermophila. The sequence continues at coordinate 13,262 of JBBMOJ010000443.1, read as the reverse complement.
TCATAAAAGTCTAGACACACTTGAATTGCCCAGTGAGATTCACGAAGTTGCCTTTTGAACAAGAAAGTACTCAGAAGCTCCTCCTGGTGATGTAAGTCACGTGATATCAAGAAAACACTCACCCTTCCACAGGCGCCAACATAATTCAGCAGTATAAACAAAAGAAGGGGATTTAAAATCTACGATATCTTTCATTATGATCCATGTAACGCCATAAAGCCATCTCTATGTCCAAGGACTTTTATCTACAGCAAGCTACCCAAAAACGCCGAGCTAATAGAATGCATAGTTACGCCCATAAATGGAAAATATTCACTGCTCATGCATCTCTAATCATCATAATCCTCGAATCCTCCCGTAAATCAAATTTAAGATCTCAAAAACGTCTTAAAAACCTGTGAATCTGTACAATCCGTCCAAGGATATCCAATCTCCCTCAAAAACCTCTCCAAATCCTTGACCTCATCATCCGGACACAGGATACCCGTTAGAATCTTTCCAATGTCACTTCCCGCATTCCGATATTGGAAGAGACTTATATTGAATCTCGGTCTCAGGGTAGTGAGGAATTTTTCCAGCGCACCTGGTCTTTCAGGGAAGTTGAACATGTAGAGTCGTTCATTTGGTACTCCTGAACGTCCACCTACTAGGTAGCGAATGTGGGATTTGGCAAGTTCGTCGCCGGAGAGATCGGTGGGTGACATGCCGCTGGATGAAATGCGATTAAGGAGAGATTGGAGCTCTTCGTCTCTTTGCGATGCAGGAGAGGTGAGGGAGATACCGATAAGTACATTTGCTACTTCATCCGTGGCATATCGGTAAGAGAATTCGGTGACAGCATGTGGCATGACGGCTTTGATGAGTTCTGAGAAAGCGCCCGGAACTTCAGGAATGCTGACGCTAAGAAGAGCTTCTTTGCGTTCTCCAAGAGCTGCACGTTCGGCGACGAATCGAAGACGATCGAAGTTCATGTTTGCTCCAGAAGCGATAGCTACAAGATTTCGAGAGGTATCGGGGGATGGGTTTGCCGCAACGTATTTCTTAAGTCCTGTCAAAGCAAGAGCTCCAGCTGGTTCGACAATAGATCGTGTGTCTTCGAAAACGTCCTTGATAGCTGCGCATATCTCATCCGTAGTGACTTGGATAACATCATCAATGACCTCTTGACATATTCTGAATGTTTCCTCTCCAACAGTCTTTACTGCCGCTCCATCCGCGAATAACCCCACCTCCGTCAATGACACTCTCTTTCCAGCTGCCAATGATTGTACCATAGCATTTGCATCATAAGTCTCCACGCCGATAATCTTCACATGCGGAGCAATACGCTTAACATAAACGCCAATCCCCGCAATCAATCCACCACCACCCACACAACAGAAAATAGCCTCCAGCTTATGAATATTTGTTTGTCTGAGAAGTTCCATACCAATCGTACCTTGACCCGCAATAACATAAGGATCATCAAACGGTGGAATATTCGTCAACCCATGTAATTTCTCCAATCTTCCACACTCCTCCTTCGCAGCATCGAAATCTTGTCCATGTAGCACTACCGATCCTCCTAATCGCGTTACATTGAGATGTTTAATACTCGGCGTTCCTTCGGGCATAACAATCGTAGCAGGCATTTTGAGCTTTCGCGCCGAATACGCAACACCTTGTGCATGATTTCCCGCCGAACACGCAACTACACCTTTCCAACTAACTTTAGGATCTAAGTGTGCCATTTTATTATATGCGCCTCTCAACTTGAAGCTAAAAACCGGTTGTAGGTCTTCTCGTTTCAGTAGAACATTGCATTCTAATCGATTACTGAGGTTGACGGCTGGAGTGAGAGGGGTCTCCTTGATTACTTCATAGACTCGAGAAGTGAGGATTAATCGTAGATACTGATCAATTGATTAGTTACAGCTTTTAGGACACAATTGAGCCTACTTACATCAGGATATCCATTTGGCAGAATAAATTCCTGCGGAACGATGCTGCTAACTTTAGATTTTGGACTTTCTGACGGCGGTGATGGATTTGCTGAATACTCCGTCAAAGAAAAGGAAGTAAGACTAGGAGTTCGAGGGTGATTTGAAGATTTCTCTCCATTTGTTACTGTTCCGTTCTCCATGTCCGACTTCATGTATTGACTTCCAATTAAGTATATTTTTATGGTGTTGTTGAGAATCGAGTCATAGAGTTTGATAGTGTTTTATTTGAGGGATTCCCACCTTTCGATATCGGAGCTGGAGTCCCTCAATTAATTTTTGCAGGGATGGTGTAGATTCCGATGATATCACGACGTGCACGACCTAAGGTTAAAGGTTAATGCATTTTGATTTGATGCATTTGGAGGGGCAAGGGCAAAGCATTTGATAAAGCTTTGAAATATCAATAAATTCACAGGTTCACCATTTACTAATAAATACTTTGGTATCGCAAAGAGGTACTTGTCAACAAATATGTCGAATAATACTCCATTGCCGTCGTCTTTCGATGGCGATACGTATGTTCCAATTTTATAAAAGCTCTGTTTACTCACTCATAGCTAATGACCTGATAGTGATTTCTATGAAGAAAATCGCTGGCAGAAATTAACCCGTCGTCTCAAGGAAGAGCCTCTCATTCCTCTAGGTATATCATCTCTTCCCCTTCCCTTCCCTTTCCTCTCCATATTCTTATACTAACCTATTCCCCATCCTAGGTTGTATCCTTACCTCCCTTGCCTTAGTCGGCGCATCCCGCTCCATTCGAGCTGGCGACCACAACCGCACTCAACGCATGTTCCGCGCACGTATCTATGCGCAAGGTTTCACACTCTTAGCTATGGTTGCCGGATCCATGTACTGGGATTCCGACCGTAAGAGGCGCAAGGAATTTGAGGGGGTAATAGCGGAACAGAAAGCCAAAGAGAAGAATGAGGCTTGGATTAGAGAATTGGAGGCCAGAGACGAAGAGGAGAAGGAGATGAGGAGGGTAAGGGATGAAAGGAGGAGGAGGGCGGATGGACGACCCGCGCCTAAGGCTGTGGTGACGGATGCGGCGGCGGAGGAAGGGGAGAAGGCAAAGGGGGGAGTCATGGAACAGATGAGTAGTTTGGTGTGGGGTAAGAAATGAGGGATGTGGTAATGGCGTACTAAAACGGATGTATATGGGAAGTATAGCCTTCAGGTTTGGTGTTTGGTATGGTCATCGGATATGTATAAATCATGGGCTACGGAAATGTGCAAACTCCAATCCTTTATTTGAAAAATTGAATTGGTCATGGGTCATTCAGGTAATAAAATGCAATGTTTTTTATATTCAAAGTATCTGGAAGTCAGATCGATTATTTGAGTGGAGTTACCCAATTTCACAAGAAGATATCCCTCCAAACATTTGAGTTTCCACGCCATACATGCTTCATATATCCCAAATCCATTCCCACCCAATCCTTCCCAAACTCCAGACTCAACCCATCAATTCATAGAACCACCACTCCTATTCCCCCCAATAAGCCCCGCCATTTCCAACAACGCCCTATCCGCTTCAATATCACCGTTTCCTAAATTGATTTTCCTCCTTGCCTCCGCTTCTCTTTCTTCCCAAGCCCACATCTCCTTTTGTTTTTGAGCTTCAGCATCACCTCCACAACCCCAGACTTCTAAACTTTCAATTTCAAATCGGTCTTGGAAATCTGTACGTCTAGTTTCACTATTGTGGAATGCTCCTCCTCCGGATGAATAGTTGTGTGTAAAGACACCAAATTCAAAGGAAGAATCCAGATATAATGATACAGCGCCAAGATTCACATGAGTGGATAGGCCAGTCGTCTGTTTCGCTTTGGGATGTGGACATCCAAATGATAAGCATGGATGAGCCGATGGGGGTTTAGAGAATGCTACATAATCTTTATTAATTACTGAAGCGTGAAAGACCTCATGAACAGGTTCGAGCTGGAAAAGGAGTGTATCTGTGTCTCCAAAACATTCTTTGTGAGTTTGTCTCCATGGTTGTGAGAGATAGACTCCATAGACAACTCTGGATGATTTGCCACTATTGGGAAATCTTTTGGGCGGTAAGGTGTCTGCAAAATTTCTTTCCTGGCCACTGGTAGGACAATCTTCAATCCTATTTCCGGCAACCAAAAGGATAGTTGGAGCACGCCAGTTGAATACTCTCGTCTCGAAGGAACCCAAGGAGAATCCAGCGTCGCCGCCGGAATAAAGTAATCGAAGACGACGGAAGAGAGAATCTCCGGGAAGGAAGAAGGAAAGTTGTGACAAAACATTGAGATCCAATATTTCACCTATTTGCGGAAGGATGGGCTGATCTATTTCAGCATTTAAAGGTATTGGAGGCGGCGCTTCTGAAGAATCTTTTCGTTTTGTGAAATCAATGTTCTTGGAGAACAGAAAGTGTTCAAATAGAGCATTGAATCCATTAAATACAAAAGGCAATGAAATGGGTATCACAGTGTTGAATTGATGTATTTTAACGCCAGGAAATTGTTCCACATTTATAAAAGCTGCAAGAATGTTGTCCGCTGTTTTTCGAAGACTTTCTAATTGTGACCTGGCGATTCTTTCGGTATGGTGAGCTAAACTCTCTTGAATTCCTAATGGCGCTACCAATAGGAGTAGCATGATCAATTTCTTGAGGTTGTCGGATGGAATCGTAGCTTGGGCTATGGGCGGATCTCCGTGACGAAATACTTCAATAGCATCCAGTGACTCAAGTGCAGCTAAAGCAAGATCATCATCTTCCTCCTCTTCGTCCTCATCATTCACAGCTTCATCGATAGCGAATCCTGTGGCATGTTTTTTGGCAGCTCCTTCTTCTTCTGATAACGGAGGCGGTATGTCCGCCTTTTTTCCTTCATTCTCAATCCCCGCGCGAGATTCCCTTCTATCATAAACCGCCAGACTTCGAAATAGTAGCTTAGTCCGGTCCCTATTTCCCTTCTTCAACACCCTCTGATATCTTTCCGTCATGATTACTACCACCATAACCATTTGTTCAAACCCCAAAACAACTGGCGCATCTTGCCCAAATGGAAAGGCACCAAGGTAAGATACCATCTGGAATATGATCGGGGAAGCTCCTAGTATATCCGGAATCTCCAGAAATCGTGCGATGGTATCTTCTTTAAGATATGCGAGTCCATCTTGGTGATCTGCAAGACTCTTAAAAACGTCCTGGAACGATAATAATTCAAGGGCAGTGAAGCAACGTTTTGCGAATTTCCGAGCCTTATATAGATGTTATGGTAAGTTCACCAAAGGAAATGGTTCAAGATCTAAGAGGGGAGATCCCCATGAATCGTAAACTTACCAGTTCGTGACTCAGCTGCTCTGTCGTAACATGTTTATCACTGGTACCAGACTGACTTTGTCCCATCTTTATTTCTGTTTCAGATACATCGCATCAAATTGTATTATATGTTTATTATGAACAATAAGATGTCTACGAAAGACACAGTTAATGACGGAGTGCTTACGTAACCTGTGTTCCATTAGCGGCGAAAGTGGCCTCGCTTTAATTCTACACAACAAAATTTAATAAAGTGCTCACCGGGAGCATTATTTTCACTCATGGTCTCATGGTAAGTTTTCTTGTTTTTTGATATCTTCCAGGCTCACAGGGGCAACTGAAATGTCCAGTGTTCATGTATACTTTCTTGGTTCTGAAGGCTGCCGTAACAGCTGCAATGCACACTGGACAACATGTTTCTAAGAACCCGTCGCTTGATTGAGTACTAGAATCAGAAAAAGTTACTGGTGTCTAGATTCCCAAAGATGGTGTACTCTAATTACTGGAGGTGCTCAACATAGGTCAATTGACAGATTCGCCCCTTAAGCGCTGTATCACGGGCAGTTAATTAAGATTTGCTATTTGATACTCGAACAATCTCTCTTTCTACGTAGTGCTTTCGCATAAAATAGACCTGGCTACGAAGACCTTGCGCTTTCGAATGAGGGGTACGTCCAAACCACCAGCAAAGTCATTGTCGTAAATCCAGTGCAATTGAGTTAAGTATCTGAGTAGCCAAGTCGGCTTTGGCAGTTGTCTTGTATATCATCGAGGTGGTTTGCTTCAATTACAGCTGATTGCTAATTAATTGCCGAAGGGAGCTTGCGCAACAAAATGTCTTTGATCGCCATCAACCACAAATATCTTAGCCACATCCACCTTACTAAGATAGCTTCATTCTCAAAACCGTTTCAAGTCCAAGGTGAATCGTTGCAGCGTTGCTGAGTTGTCGGTGACAGCGATAGGAATGAGGCGCCTGCAAGGTTTCGGTTGGCATTCCTTGGTGTCTAGCTGAGCTTGAGATGAGTTTCGGTGAAAATCTCAAGTCGTAGATGCAACTGGATTCTTGCTCCATTTTCTCCATTGTTGGTAGATTGATATCTTCTTGAAAGAATGGCATCCTATCCGTACACTCCTATAAACTCTCATGAATATCAAATCCGAGTATTGCATATCCTCCCAAGGAGCCAAACAGATCTGTCATCATTGGATAGGATACTCGAGCAACTTGATACAGGTAATTGGGTAAATGACCACAAAATTGCGTTTGCAACTACTAACGTTATCATAGTATCTTGCACTTTACATGTAGTATTTTTAAATGATGCCCCAGACTATCATGCTTTGTCTTATTGTTGGGGAGACCCTGATCTTCCACGGGCAAAAATTCTGCTCGATGGGACAGAGGTCGAGGTTACTATCAGTTTACAACAGGCTTTGAAAGCATTTCGGCATGAGACAAAACCGATGGTTTTCTGGGCCGATGCGATATGTATCAACCAAAATGATCCAGAGGAGAAGGCAGAGCAAATCAAATTGATGAGAGATATCTATAGTTGTGCAAGTGTCGTGGATGTCTTCCTAGGTGAAGGAACTCCTAGAACTGACGAGGCCATGGACGCGGCTCTGACCATAGGACAGGCTGCGTATGATGCAGGGATCTTTTCTGTTACAGTGGATAGTATGAGAGATTGTGAATTTTACATTCGAGAAGATCAAGAAGGATATGGATTTAATCGTCCGAAGATAGATGATCCTCTTGCGGATGTAAAACGCTCGTTATACAAACTTGCTGTTGATATTGGCTTTGACTTCCCGTACCTAGGTTGGCATGAGATAGGGAGTCGAGATTATTGGAATCGGCTTTGGATCATGCAGGAATTTTGCCTGGGAAAAGAATTGATGATAACATGTGGTCAAAAGACTATACCATTCCATCCCTGGTTCGAAGCAGCTAGGATTTTCTTCGCCATGCAATCTACAATGATTATTCACACATACGGCCTCTCAAAAACAGCTCATGATCCTGCCGTATCACCAATTCTTCAAGAGATAGCGAGATGTGTAGGTGCTGCCCCCATAAGCCTAAACCGACTTCTGGGAACGCGTAAACATCATCGCAAATCCGGCGGATCTCCTCTCGTCAGACTGTTAGAAAGGGGTTGTATTCAGGCTTCTAAAGACCTAGTCAGAAAAGCAAGATATCCCCGCGATAGGATTTATGGATTGTTAGGTATGGCTTCTGATGCTCAATCTTTGAATATTCAACCTATATATACCAATATCGATTCGGATGAAGAGACAGAACAGATATTTACATCCGTTTCTCGAAAGCTCTTGGAACAGAATAATGGCGATTTATTGGCATGGAATCAACAACCCAAAAGTATGACAGGTCTCCCTAGTTGGGTTCCGGATTTCACGAATACACTGCTAGAACCCTCTTGTGAGACTAAGAAAGCTGCTCTTTTTTCTGCTTCAGGTCAATCTGAACTCTCGATAATTCCTGCTTTGGAGGATACAGATCCGAGGATAATTGGGGTAAGAGGCGTGAGAGTTGATACTGTCATGGCGATTGGAAGTGTGTTCACTGTCGACAACAGACAGGGTATCGTAGCTCGTACTACCGACGAATACCTAGCAATCCACGCCAATATCACGAGATATTTTGATGAAATCACACATTTCTGTGAGCAAGGTCAAGCCCTGAGTGCAAAAGATGATGCATCCCCAATACCACAAGACGAGATGAAATGGTTCGGAGCCACCTGGCGCATTCCCTGCGCAGATCAAACAGACACCTTCACGTTCCGCACTCGCGCGTCTCATACCTCTCTAATGGGATACAACGATCTTCGACGCAGTATAGAGCTCTATTCCGACAATGCGAGAAGTATCACGGACAATCATTTGAGCGAAGAAGAATTTGATGCGAATACCGAGGAACATATAAGATGTGTTCAAACGGCTGCATATGCTTCATACAAAAATGCCATGAGTTATCAGCAAAATCGAAGACCGTTTATATCGACGCAAGGACATGTAGGTCTTGTACCTGGACATTCATTACCGGGGGATATTGTAATCATTATTCTTGGAGCGGTACAACCTTTTGTGGTGAGAAGTGTTGGAGAGAATAGATGGCAGTTGATTGGGGAAACTTATGTTCATGGGATTATGGATGGAGAATTCATGGAGGGTGATGTCCAGACTGAGGACTTTGTGTTGTGCTGATTTGGTTGGGAATTGTATCGAGTATTTCATTAAATGAGGTCGCCGCTGTTTGATGTTATTTATGCATGCTGCGTTTACGAAGTCGTGTATTGGACTATATGATTTTAGACCCAATAGGAGAATGTTTGTGAGATTCTCATATTGTAAGTGAAGAAAAGCTCTAGGATGTGAAAGGGGCATCGAATGTGATACGGCAGATCACAATGACTCACACAGAGGAGGAAAGATCATAGATGCCACCGTCTTTCCCCTTCTTTCCCACTTGTTTCCCACTTGGTTCACATCTACCAATATGCTCATGATATACCCAACCAAAACTCAACATTCCGTCTTTACCCCTCCCACCTATGCAGTCCCGTCCCATGGTGCGAATATCTCATTTTCCCAGATCTACTTCGAGGTACGATATGCCATTTGATCGACAATCATGGCTAGAACGAACAAACTGCCAAGTGAATAAAGTTTATAAATGCCCTTGGAGAAAGGAATTCCAGCGGAATATCGCTAAAATGAGTTGAGCCGTACAATCGGCTAGGGTGTTCAGTCAGTAGGAGGTAATCCCTTCTATATAGAATATGCAAAGCGGTAACCACAGTATACTTATTAAAAGTTACGACAGGGCCCCCAAGGCACCTCAGGGGACTGGGCTCACTGAGTTCGAATTGTGGGATCAGGGGGTGAACCAATCCGGCGTAGCGACGTCACTCCCCCGCTATAGCTGCCCGGTACTAATAGATTTCGTGATGCCGGGTCTGACGGCCACTAAGACGTGGATACATGAAACTGGATGGGTTCAACCCGTTACCCAACGAGTCGGATACCCGCGGGGCGTATAATGCCTCTGGCGGACAATCCGCGAATTGCCTACCCATGGGTACAGATAATTTTTGCGCAGCCTAGAACTAATGGGTTGATCTGAGATCCGATGAATTGGGCTCCAGAGTGGGTGGATGGTGCAGGGAATGGGAGTGGGAGTTGGATCGTGATATCATTTTTGGTGAGTAGGATGAGTATGTACAAAGTATGTTCAAGTAAAACAATGATGGTCAATTTCGATATCGTAGTGAGTAGATACAGAATGAAGGGAGTAAGATAGCAGGCTGCTTATATTCTTGGTGGAATTAGGACAACTGAAGGTTTGCTTTGCCTGTTTAACTTTTTGATACATATGTCTAACTCAAAATCCGACTTCACTCGTCTTCTTCATTTCTACTCCCCTCTCCTTCTTTGACTATTGCGAAAGGAACAGGAGCATGAGAGTATGCATCTTCTACCGATCCTCCGTTAGTAACTGTCCCCTCCAGTCATTACCCATCTCACTTTGTTTGATAATGAATATATTACCTGGCAGAAAGTGTTCTAACACATACGACCATAGACTGAAGAGAATTGGGCATCCCGTCCGCTCTGCCATACACAAGCTTCAGATCGGTGGATTAGTAGTTGGGTGGGTGACCACCAGCGAATCCCCACTGTTGTATGTCTTTTGTTTAATTTTTGCTCCTTATTTTTCCGCTGTCCGCTTCCCGCCAGAATGACAGTCCGCCCCCTTTTGTTTTTAGCGTGATATAGTTTCGATTTCATACTGATAGGAGTACATTGGAACAGGACTTCTTCGGTTCAAAGCTTCATTGTAATCTCTGAATCTACTCTAACTCTCCCCTTCAGTTTTCGATATTAAACCCCGAAGATTTTCTTCATCCTCATATCCGACTAATACCCTTCCCATCCTGCCAAGCTCCTCTATATTTAATATTTTTGATCCCAGAACATCTCTTTGGGCATCTAGGGATCCACTATGAGCATGATTAAACGATCTGTTATTAACTTTTCTGCATGAGCTGGGCAGCATGTGAATGGCTGGGTTGCATGGATGGATAGACAGATGAACAGAATTATTCAGCTTCTTGCTTCTTATTTGGGAATTCTGATCCCTTTGCTTTCTCCATGATACACATTATACGCCACAACATCAATATACAAACCCTAGAATTACCAGCCAGTGCCTCAGCATATTACAAAACATTTCAATCGTCATCACATATGCATGAAAACTCACATCAATCCCAACCCAATACTCAAAGTGATAGGTTTCAAACCTCACTCACACTCGGTGCCCTCTCTCCCCTCTCACCTGACTAGTCGCTCCACGCACACTCACCCGCGGCAAAGCCATCTCCTCATCTCCCTCTCCCTCCCTCTCATAAGTAACATCAACCTCCATCGTCTCCTTAATCCCATATCTCGACGCTTCTCTCATTATACTCTCATCACTTCCATTATCCATCCCCGGTGCACCCCTCTCAATACCCACTTTTCCACCTCCTCGACTCCTTTCATTCGCGAAGAATTCGTCTCGACGCAATGAGCTTAATACATATCCGCTGCCTGAGGTATCTCCGAGCTTATGAGGATAAGGTCCACTACTTTCACCAGAGGAATTCATTTGACCTCGAAGTCGCTTGTATAGGGGTCGAAGAACTGGGATACAGGCGCAGACTATAGAGACTAGAAGTTCGCTAGAACCCCAGAGAATGAGAGAGACTGTGTCGTCTGTGGGGTCGCATTAGTTTTGTTTCTTTGGTATCATGTCAAGAGTTTCAATGAGAGATGCTTGAAAACTTACAACTATAATCAGTCCGAGATGCTAGACCTCCTAGTTCGACAGCTCGAACAACACCACATATTCCCGCACTAAACATAATTTCCATCGGCATCAAGTTCCACAAATACTCGAGGGGAACTTACAGATTACCCAGCGTAAGACCAATTGAAATAGTCATTCTCTCCTTCTTCTTGAGTTGAACCGGCGCTAGAAAGTACCATGGAAACAGTGCTAGAGTAAAATCCATCAACGCAGTATAACTTCCCGAGAAAATTGCATTTGCCGTGAAATTTAAGTTGACAGTATGAGGTATTGACGGATCAAAGACTGCCGCAATGGGTGAACTTTGTAGGAAGTCGAGAATAGCGCAAGAGACACAGACAATAACTATACTGGCGATACACACCCACAGAAAGACCTTATGCCAGGGAACGATGACTAGACGCAGGAGAAAGACAGCTACGGAGGATTTACTGGTGGCAATGGCAATGATATTGCATGTTTGACCGGCGATTTCCATCTTATTCGACATGACAAATCTACAACGCATGGGAATTAGTTCTTGACACTTCCACTGAGTTTAGTGCAAAAAAATAACCAGGCCTGCGTCAACAAACAAATGATGACATAGGAACAAAACCATTCCAACCTTGGCTGAGAATGGGTGGTAGGATCTGTAGGGTTTGAGATGACTCACTGAGCAGCCGTGATGTCGAAAAAATGAGATCCCAATCCTTGGGTAGCGGCTGCCGTACAGAAAGCGGTATATGCCACGAACAATATCTATGAGAGCAGCATCGTTAGTATCCAGTCCGACAAAACTCGGGACGGGAATGGGTACTTACAAGACTGGCGACAATGAGCCAATCATCATAACCCGTAGCTTGAACGATATAATATCGAGTGTACATCCGCAGCCCTACGAAAACGGCTGCAAAGAATGTCTCAATCCACATCACAGAGATAATGACAGGACCCAAACCCGAAAGGTGGCCCATTGTGCCAGCGGGCTGGTACACCTCAGGAGTAATGTATATCTGCTTCTAGAGATTTTCACTGGACTTCAACAGTCCGCTAATATCGATTTAGATATCGTAAGTCGGCCTTGGTATAGCTAATTCCTGAAGTATCGGTATTTTTCAACCAGGCTTCACTTATGGGATACAAAACGTTAAAAAGAATGCGGTCCTCATTTGAAGTATGGACCTTTCCCTCTTTCTTCAAGTGATACAAATTTCGAAAAAGTAATCATCTGCGTAGGGAGCAAATTATGGGATCCAGAGGAGATCTTCATGAGGAGTCCAAATTCGGAACTTGCCTCTTCGATCAATCCTTGTATATTGACCATAGTTCCAATCAGGGGCCCCCAAGCGGGTAGTTTAATCTTTACTTATTCCACTTAGTGCTTTTGTAGACAAGCTCAGGACAGTGGTCGCAATGAGTGGCTTGGGTAGTACGGCTAGCTACAGCTATATATAAGTATAAATAATAATAGGGGTAGAAAAAACTATTCTTATTGATTAATAAATCACTTTATATATTCAATATCTATAGATCTCTTATTTATATCTCTCCTATACTATGTTCTTTTTATTAGAAATTATCTTATTTGAATCTTTAAGTAAATAAATAAAACTAAAAGTATATTATATAAAACTATATCTAGGTCGGCGAAGACGAAGTCCTACCTATACATAGTGCCGGCTACAAACCTAGGAGATAGCGGAAAGTATAAAAAGAGGTTTTATAAATCTCTAATTCTATATCGCTGCTTTTCTTAAAACCAATAGAATTTGTATACAATAATCAATCTATCTTGAGGTAGATGAAGGAATGAGGTTTGTGGAGTGCTTGAAGAATTACAAACGATAACAACAAATGATTGGATAAACAATTATATTATATATACCTTTAAGGATTAGCCTACTAACTATATTATTTAATGGTGGCCTATCTATTTGGTACCCTTTGAAAGATTATGTTTCAAAACTATCAAGGCGATATATTTAGTTTCATTTCGAAGAGGGTAAACTATTATAGGTCAAATTGTGAGTATAGTATTGAATTCTTTTTAAAATAATATGTTACCACGGCAACAGAATCATCACTTGATGAGTGTCACGTGATGGAGTTTTCAGGA
>JBBMOJ010000442.1:0-33453 GCA_038090695.1 Sclerotinia spermophila | reverse complement strand
TCGAGAGATCTCTAGACACTTCCACGTGACCCTAGAGGCAGCTCCCGTAACAGATTTTCTATCAAATTAAATTTAAATGATTTTAGTATATTAAAGAGTATATTAATTTTGATAAGATTAATAATTGTTATCTTTATAATTATATTCAATATCTATTTTGAATTTTTTAAAAAAAATATTAAATATTAGAATAATAATAGAATTTATAAATTGAGGTGGCTGGGCTTATCTCGCTTAGGGGGGCGGTGAGCAATGGCCAGAACTCTACAGATCTAATACTGATTGATGAGATAAAAGATCTAATAAACACATCATTATAAGCTCAAGCGAGGTATACAGGTATACTGCGTATTTATTTATATAATCTTCCATCTTACACGTTATGAAAATCTTTCAAAAAGACAAATAAGCTTGATAATTCGTTTTGTTTCGCTTCGGGTATAGGGGGGGATTCTTTTGATTGTATTGTGTATACATACAGGGGGGGAGTGTGAATGTAAATGTGAATGTGAATGTGGATATGAATCTAATCTAGACTATCTAATCCAATCTAATCTTATCTGATAGTATCTAATCCAACGCGATGCTATGCGGTGTGCTGCGCTATTATACATGGATACCAAGAAGATATAACATTTGAATTCACTCCCTCCCGTGTCCTTTCCTCTCTCTATTTCTTCCTCCTCTTTCTTGTATTGGCTTCCTATTCATCTATTTACCCATCCATCCATCCATTCACCAACCATCAAACACACCTTTTATAACTTCATAATCTCATAAATTTCATCAACAGAGAGGTAACATTATATTGATGATTAATCGGCCATATAATCCTCTCTATCCACATCCACATCCACATCCACATCTTCACTTTCTCCACTCCCATCATCTCCCCCTCTACCATTATTTCTACTTCCATTTCCATTTCCATTCCTCCCCCCACCTCCCGAGAAATACCCCTGATCAATTTTCCAAATCCACTCTACTTTTTCCCTCTCGCTCCTCGCTCGAAATAACCATGTATTATTTGTTCCATAGACTGCAAATACCATTTCTTCTATCTCTCTCCTGCTTTCACCATTATTATTCGAAGCCCCGCCATTTCCTTGCCCTCCATACCCCATAATTCCCAAGCCCATGCCACTCCCGCTGCGACCTCTCCCTCCATAACCATAGATGCCACCGATCCCACCATTATTCCAACTCTGTTGAGCATCTGCACCAACACCCGCCGGACTCCCATTCCGACTTACATTCCGACTCCCTCTCTCACTCCCATTTCCACTCGGTCTTTCATTCTTCAACAATTTCGCAATCTCGGGACTATGATCTACCCTTGCATTTCTCAATCCCACCACATTCACCTCCTCCCCACTATTCGGTCCCGCAACCGCATGAATATGGAGATACGGTCTCCTCAGCTCCACAAATCTGCGTATCCATTTCGTGCTATCTGCGGAGGGAACCAAAAGCATTCCAGCTCTGAGTAAACTGGGGTTCTTTTTGATCTGGGAAACTGTGGCGAGGTGTTGAGGTATAGGAGGATTGGGATGAGCGTGTGGAACTGGTGAGGTTTGACGAGATCGAGATGTTTGCCGGGAATTGGCGGTGGATGGGTGGAGTGAATTTGAGAAATTTGATGGTCGGGGTGAATTTGAGCGGGAAGTGTTGGATGTGAAAGAGGCTGTGTGGAAGAGAGATGGAGCGGGTGAACCATTGGTAGGCGGTTCGATATTAGTTGGTGTAAGAATATTTGTTGATGGATCGCGGCAGAGATGAAAGTATTTGGTGAATTTTTGGAGAAGAGCGGTTTGATGTGGGTTGTATTCGGATTGACTTTGAGACTTTTCTTGTTCTTGTTCTTGACTATGGTCATGAGGGATAGAACTAGCATCGATGGCAGCTTCTGATGTCTCCGTGATTTCATTATTAATCTGACCATCTTCAGTAGTGGGTAGAGCATTCTTATCCACGGGTGATGGGAGTGCTTCATCTATCGATAATGGAAATGGAAAGTCTCCATTTTGAGCCGGCGGACTGGCAGGGAGTGGTATGTCTGCTGGATCTCGATCGATAATCTGTGAGATTGAAGGAGCAGGTATCGGTATTGCTACTTGTGATGACGCAATACGTCTCAATAAAGGCTGAGCAGCATCTATTTCCGCCACCCTTTGCTTTCTTCTCTTTGCCGCAATAAAATCTTTAACCAAACTAATTCCTCTCGGTGCCCAATTTGTAAGAGCTTCTTCCCCTTTGACGTAATCTTCCGATGTGTTCATTCTCCACAAATCACCTATTCTCTTCACGGCCACGGGACGAACAGATATAGAGTAAATACTAGTCATAGAACGAACAATTCGTACAGTCTGAAATAATGATGCAAACATTGATGTAGAACGGACATAATTTCGCGACATTATTTGGGAACAAACATCCATTGTGAAAGTCATTGGACGAGATAATTTCTCGGATTTCACGTCCCACGAAAGGGACATTTGAACTTTGTACTTATCTGCTGTTACACGGTCAAGAAGTAAAGATTCATGGGCACTTGAGTCCCATTTTCCAACAATGCAAACATTGCTGGTGCCGTTTGCATTTGCTTTAACGATGGGCTTGGAAAGTAATTTGAGGTAAAGGGGAGGAGTAGAAGGAGAACTGAGATCCGGACTTTTCCCAATATGATCAACGAGTTGAATTCGTCCTACACGTAAACCAGTGACATCAGACCAAGGTAAAGCATCGCCGGAATTATGTGTCAAAGTAACAGCAATTCTACGTTGTAGACCTTGATGAAGTTGGAAAGTTCCTTGGTCAAGCTCGCTCGTTTGAATCACTTCAACGGCTGGATAATCACCACTTTCGGCCAGTTCCAGTATTTGAACTTTAGCAAAGACATCATGCTTTTCTTCAGAATAGAACTGCGACTCTGATATACGAGCACCCTTGCGCTTCTTCTTCGGTTGTGGAATATTATCTCGCATATCATCCCAACTCAAAAGCTTATCCAAATGCATTGACGAAACTTTGGCAAAAATGGCCACACGAAGGGAAACATCTGTAGGACCAAACATCGGAACACTCATACTATGAACACTTTCGAATCGAATTGGGCCTTCATCAAAATCCTTAATCATCTGAGTCGTTGTAACGCCACCTTCATTAGAAGCGGGAGGTATGAACAATTGACCATGGACCTCTGTCCCTTCCCGCTCAGCAAATCCTATCATTTCATGCATAACAACATTAAACTTCAAGGTATTCGAAGGAGCTCTTGCTGAAGACGGTTCCAATGAAAGTTTGATGATACCAATAGCATGCATTGTGAATGGTGAAAGAACATCAAGTGTAAAGTCCTGAACTCGACTCTCGAATACTGCTGATAGAGGGACCTCAACATCTCCAACATGTGTGTACTGTGGCATACAAGTTTCCATGAAAGGATTGTCGAGTCGAAAATGTTGAAGATATTCCGGTCGATCAAGGTATTGGTGCATTTGCCTCATCTTCCGAATACGATCTTGAAGCTTATCAAGACTCCATAGATGAGCCACTTTATTCCGATAATCTATTAGCCGTACGCCTATGCAAGGTTTGGTTGCATCTTCGAGATGAAAATCATCCCCCTCTATATCATTAAGAACCATATCATAAGAAGAACATAAAGCGTGCCCTATGTCGACAACAGCAAATTGAAAAACAACATTCTCATCCATCTCGTGACTCATTATTTGGGCTTCTTTTAAAATTGCTGCATTTTGGAATACAGCTTCGGCCATCCGAACATATCTTCGTCCTTGCCAATGTTTTGCAACTTTCTTGGCAATCGCAATTTCTTTCTCTGACAGTGGAGGTGGTCCATCTGGTCCCAACTTTTTCGGGGACAGTTGTTGTAATTTCTCTTCGTATTCTTTTCGTTGAACCTCCAGTTGTTTGAGCATCTGCTCTTTGACTTCTTTGAGTGTCTCTTCCATTCTCACTTTTTCCTTCTTGATTTCCTCAACCTCGACATTTGATGATTTGGCTGTCTCAAGTTGCTCCTGGAATTCTTCTCTTTGCTTTTCTAAATGAACTTGCATTTCTTCTCTAACTTCACGCATTTTATCTTCGACTTCTCCTTGTTTTGGTGTTGATGGCATGGTCAGTGCAGTGTCCAAAGAAAAGTTATCCAAGGTACCATTTGAGAGATACTTTTCTCGCACAGGATATGAAGTCACTGAATCCAGATCGTCCTCTAAATTTGCAGTTGCACGTTCAGCCCTTGCTCTCTGAACATCCTCAAATAAAACATTGAGCTCTTCGTCGGACAAACCTGCAATTTTTTGATCAGTCCCTAGGATAGCTCCAGCTGCCTCGCGTCTTGCCAATGACCAATCAGAAAGGCCACGTCCAGGCACGGGGGAGTCTGCTCGACTACTGCCATCAAGATCGAGATCAGAGATAGCTTTGCTGAATGTTCGATCATGAGTTGGACGAGGGGTAGATGAAGGCGAGAATTTGTCCCATTCTTTCATATTTTCTAATTGGTTAGCAGTAACAGAATGCCGCAGAAGGCTCTGCTCAGCACGTTCCGCTCGAGCTTCCGTTGGATTATTGAACCTGAAGATATGGAAATCGCCGAGGATAACTCTGAAGCCACTTCTCAATCGAGTTGGCTTTTCGATTCTTTGTCCATTTACCATTACTGCTGCTCCCTCGGTTGGTATAAGAGTGACCACATTATCGACGTTCTCAAAAGTGCAATGCTCATGTAATATACGAGTTCCATTAAGTCGAATTTCCGCAGCATGGGCTGCATTCGTATCAACATTTCCAACCGTGGTTGTTCCAGGTTTGAGGTTGTAGACAAGACATTCTGCTAATAGTGGATCATCCGACAAATTCACAAGATGAGGCATCTTCTTTGGTGTATGTAATCCAACAAATCCTTTCTCGATACTGATACCCAATTCTTCCAGGGCCGCTTCTCGCTCTCTGTGAATTTCTTCCGTCTTCTGTAATTTTTCTTCCCAAGTCTGATTAAGATCCGAATAGAGTTTTTCGCTTTGATTGAGTTGTTCGGTGATTTCCGCTTTCGATACCTTTTTCACAACACCATCTGATGAAACAATTGTGACCATTTGCTTCTCTAAAGGTGTACCCTCTGCATAAATCTCATCTGCCGGGCCTCCCCCTCCTCCCCCTCCTCCACCACCTGTCAATTTACCTCGCAATTGAGCCAATTCTTCTTTCAACTCACGGATCATACGAGCATTTGCATCCTCGTTTACAACTGCGTGATTCTTGATTCTCTTCGCACTATCAGCATATCGCAAGGTACTCAAAGTTTCATCGAAATTTATATCTGCAGGACTAATAGCTGCAATCATAGCTGTCATACTATTTCCTCCCAGAGAATCTTTCAGAAGCCACGTCAATACACTGTCTCGGTAAGGAACTTGATTCCCCTTTCCCACTTTCTTCTTCTTTCCTTCTGATAAATCGGCCAGCGCAGCAATAACTCTACCCAGTGTCGATAGAGATCTATTAATCTCCGCACCTTCTTTCAATCGAGCTCCAGTTGCGCCCGTAGAATTTGCTCGCTCGGAACCTGCCAAATCGACCAAACTAATTTTCGCAACCTTTTCCATTGCCATCTTTGTTTCAACATCCAAACGTTTCTGAGTCAAAGTTAAAGTGAAGACCGCATGACTTCTACTAGAAGTCTCGTTCATGTTCGTAGCTGCAACGGTACGGGCTTTATTTCCCTCGTCCATCAAGTTCTCAATCTCTTGAAAGCTGCTCACAACCAATTTCGCCAAGTCCTCCACATATGGTCCAGTCGAAGGATGTTCTCGAACTTTTAGGTTGCCTTTGGTGGATGGGTTTAGAAGATCTCGTACTCGTTCGTTGTAAATTTCCAGATATGAAACCTCGACTGTGCATTTCAAATTCTTGTCCTGTTGTAATTCTCCTATCCTCTCAAACATGTCCTGACAAATCTTTGGAATGACACCTGCATCTTTTCCATATCCCATCATCGAGTAAGATTTTCCGGAACCCGTTTGACCATATGCGAAGATACAGTTATTGTAACCCTGAAAGGCATTATCCAAAAGAGGTTTTCCCAAGTCCGTATGGAGGTTGTCCTGTCCTGCGTAACTCGGATCATTTTTGTCAAAGGACCAGTATGAACGATCGAATGCGAAAACCTTCTGCCCCGAATCTCCCTTTCCGCCCTTTGCATCTCTTGATTTCGCTTCATGTCCGTCTGGTGGGGTGATGACCGTTTGCGCATCTTTCATTTGCACTATACATTTTGCTCCGCGATCGATCTCTATCCCGAGGTATCAGTACTGACACAAAAATGGGGTTTGACAACATATCCACCGCATACCTCTACTGTTGAACGGCCTACACCGCACAACGACTTTAATATTCCCTCCACCACCGGGCGCCATGTTTGCAGATGTTCAATAGTACAGATTATGCTTTTTGTAAAGCCCTCCTTTCACAACCGCTATCTCCGTGAGAGGTATTGTTTTGTTGGAGGAATCGTATATCGTGGTGGAATAGACAAATGCCCAATAGATAATGCGGCTCAAGTGGAATGAATCATCGAAAGAGAAAAGGAAGGTCGTCAAATTGATCAGTGTATCGTGGTTATCATTGTTGTTATCGTCAGATGTCGTTAATAGGAATTGCAGAATGATTTGCTTTTTAGGTTTCTTACGGATACAATACCTGGCGGCAATGTATGTATGTATGCGCCTTGATAAACTTATGTAGGTAATTCTTCTTGAAATAGCAATAGGGTATATTTTAGGTGTATTAGTTATGAAGTAAGACAATAGGGGCAATAGGTACGGTACGGTACGTTGAGGTATCAAAATGAATGTTGAACTGAAGCTTATTAGAATTTCGAGATTGTATTGTACCTGAATTTCGTGAATACTCAATTTCAGATGATGTGGCACAGGTCTCAGGGTATTCTGTCAAGGTTAGTTCCAAAGAAGAAGAGGGTCGCGTCGCCGGGGTAAGCCTCGCGTCGTCCCCCTTGAATTTGTTTAAATTTGAAAGGGAAACAAGATGAGGAGAGGAAGATTATCCTGGTTGATAATACGAGTAGTTACGGTGAAGTCAAACAATCAACAAATCAATACGACGTATTGTAGAGAGATCGGTTTAGTGGTGTGAATCAAGTGATAGATCCCGTGATCTTGGTGCTTATTCTCATGATTGATTGGTTCGGAAGATCAGATTGAAGTTTCTATATACAGTATCTGACTCCCTCGTACTTTGTGCTACTGTATGAGTGATGGAATTCTGTGGAGTAAGTGAAGCATGAATTACTCTGTAGAACTTACTCTGCACTTCATGGAACCTCCTTCAAGACGGCGAAGACTTCAAGTTGCCTAATAGGTACCTGCTAACAATTTGATACTCAACATTTCGATGTTCACCAAATGCTCTCGATGTGCTATTCTGGTAATGTCAATACGGACGAGAATAGGAATATTTACTCGTATATTAAGTTATCGATACACACACAGAGTACACATAACCTTATAGTCTTCATATATCGATATTCATTAAATCCCATCTTAATATCGACCTAGAGAGAGACCATTTACAGGTGAGTGCAGAGAACCCCTCTGATCAATCCCTTTTTACTCTTGTTGGTGAAAGGATAGGATAACGATATAGTAATTCTTCTTCTCCGCCATAACATAAGATAACATAACCTTAACACTTGAGCACCGTTTTACTTCAACCCCCGAAGAATCAGGATAAAATCTTGAACATCCCGTCAAACAATCTCTTACCTTTACACCCATATATTTCGGGTGTCAATTCCGTGAAAGTGTTATGATGTACAACCAGAAGATTGTCAACCACTTACATCGCAGACTTCCTAGGTATTTCAATTGTTGTGGTGAAAAATGGGATTACCGAAGCTTCGGGGAGCCTATCAAAAAAATCCGGTTGTGTGTGTGAGATTAAGATATGTTGTAATCCGTAACCCCAGATGTATCTACCCGTCATGAAGATCAAGGGTCTTTTTAATGTATGTATTGTATCCGTACATCTGTACCTAGGGAACAAGAGTGAAGTATGAGTATGTATGTAGGTAATGTGGAGAATTGATTTTCTTGTTTGGTTCTTCTGTATTTGAGACATGTCAATGAAATGTATGAGATCTAAGTACTAGATGTAGGTAGTTGAACGGGTTAGATGGATAGACAGATAGACAGGTAGACAGGTAGGTAGGTAGGTAGATACATATAAAATATTGCAGTACTTGTAAATAAATTTATATCATATAGATTTGTATGTTTCTCTGTAAACATATTAATTGTATACATATATGTATATACATACATATTGACCGCTATTCTTCTAATTAATAAAAACACAAATCGGAAGCCCTATTCATTAATTCCATACCTATTCCATGCTCGTACATATATCACTTACATACATACAAATCAACCCCTCCCCCTCCCCCTTTCCCTCTCAGCCCCTCAATGGCATTTTAAATGTCGAGATGCATTCTGATTTGTTGAATCTAGTTAACTCCAAACTTTCCCTAACATTTCATGAATCTTGCCGCGGCCTGTTATATGGTGACAATGCTAACATGCCCCGTTTATAATAAATAATATACTCTGTATAACCAGGAACGCCACATCTGCGCACAATTGGAATAAAAAAAGTTACAACCGAGAAAGAAAGAGAGAAAAAAAAAAAAAAAACAAAGAATCAACCTTTACTAAGAGAAAAATAAGTAAAGAGCTTGGATATAATTCCTATTCGGTACTTTCCCTAGTTAATAATCCTTTCCATACTAAATTTTTCCATCCTTTCTTTCTTAAAGAACATTTCAATCACAAGAAATTCCTTTTCAACTCAAACAAGTTATTTCAATTCTTTTCTTGTTAATTCAATCTCTCTATCATCACTCTCATAAGACAACCTCAATCAATTCCATCAACAAATCTTGTAAGTCATTGTTTGTCGCCATTGTTTTTTTTCGATCCTACTCATAAACCCCACTTCAACCCACTTCGAGCTTGAAATTCCTTCAAAACTCTTTATTCCATCAATATATCAAGCTTCACTTGTTTACCTTGACAGACTGAAAATACTAACCAGGTACTCAATTCCTTATAGAAACCTCAAACTTTCCAATCATCATGGATTCTTTCGGAGCTCAACAAGGCGGTGCCCCAAACCGTGGATGTTTTACCTGTGAGTTGGGATCAGATTCTTTACCCTTCATTCCTCAAGTCGAAAATGCCATCTTCCTACAATTTCGACCTTTCAACCTATAAAAGTTATTACATGAACAAAAGCAGTCACTGCGAGGATGAACAGGTGATCAAGATACTATTTCAATTCATCATCTGCCTGGATACTTGGATAAGATGTTCTGAAGTTGGGGATCAAAACCAATCCCTTCAAACGAAAACTCTGCAACAACACTTCCGCACAACAAACAATGCAACCAACAATATCTGCCTTGAACCAATCATCTCATAATATCTTGGACACATTCTACGAATGTCATTCCATTGCATTCTGGAACTTAAGCTGATTGCAAGAATTATAGGCGGAACTGAGGGTCACCAAGCCCGTGAATGCCCAAGCCGTGGACCACCAAAGTGCTACAACTGCGACAGTAAGATATTATTTCTATGATCAAACAACTCAACATCATACTAATATACTTTCAGACCCAGGTCATTTGAGCCGTGATTGCCCAGAGGGACCAAAGGAGAAGGTCTGCTACAGAGTAAGTCTCTACTTTCCCCAAGACTGATTTAAGAGATTCATTAACACCTTCGTTAGTGCGGTACTTCTGGACACATCTCCAAGGACTGCTCCAACCCACCAACTGAGGGTGCTGGACGTGGCGGTGGATACGGTGGCGGATACGGAGGTGGCGGTGGACAACAGTGCTACAAGGTAAGGTGGATTACTTTTTACTACTTGATCAGTTTCTAACTCTATATGTTTTATAGTGCTCCAAGATCGGTCACATCGCCCGTAACTGCCCAGAGGCCGGCGGCTATGGCGGAAACCAAGGTTACGGAGGTAACCAAGGTGGATACGGTGGTGGATTCGGTGGCGGTGCCCGTCAAGGAAGCCAAACCTGCTTCTCATGTGGTGGTTACGGACATCTTTCCCGTGACTGCACTCAAGGTCAAAAGTGCTACAACTGTGGCGAAGTAAGTTTTTTCGACCTACAACTCTCATCCGACAATTATACTAATAATACTTTTAGGTTGGTCACTTGTCCCGTGACTGTAGCCAAGAGACCTCTGAGGCTCGTCGATGCTACGAATGCAAGCAAGAGGGTCACGAGAAGCTCGATTGCCCCTTGAGAAAGAAGGCTTTCGGCCAAGAATAAATTTAAGTGCTTGATGCACGGCACATCACTACCTCGAGGTCGGCTATTCTACACATTCAGGGTTAGAAACTACGAGCAACGACAAACCCCCAAAGGATTTTTCGAAGACTGGTAATTTCGTTCAAGGATTACGGGACAGATAACCTCTTTGTATAATTGTACCGACTTTTGCGACGTTCGGAAGAATCTGTCGCCTTTCGTTTTCTATTTCCTTTTGAAAAGTAAAATACCTATTCCTCTTTTGGAGTCTTATGCTGCGTTGCTTCCATATCTGAGTTTAGAGTTTGGCCTTTGCTTTTCCAACTTTTTATCGGCACGGATGGATTCAAAAAAGTCATATCACTCAAGATTTTGCGTTTTCCTTTCTAATTTATTTCGCGAAGGATGAAGTTTTGAGGACGGTTGATGCTAGATTCCCCACGAAATTTCCATGATGTAAAGGAAAGAAAGGAGGTTTATGGATTGCTGGAACGAATGATTCATGAGGCTACGACTTGAGTTATGGAGATTGGTATCGGTGAATAAAGATATCTGGTGGGCACTGTGAAGGGACACTGGAGAAGCATGCGAGCGGTCGGATAAAGTAAAGTGAAGTGCTTGAGATCAAGAACAAGAACAAGATTAAGATATGAATCCAAGATATTTGAAGAGCGTACTGGATTGTTTTGAACGATGTTTTGATGTCAATGTGAAGTTTTTCTGGTGAGGGTCGTTGATAGAAATATGAAGTAACCTTGGGATTTAGGGAATGATGGGATAGAGGGGTGCTAGAATGGATTACTGGAGAGAGAGAGATATATATATAGAGAGAGGGAGGAAAGGGAGGTGAAAGAAGGATGGAAAAGGGATCAGACCTTTGTATGTCTGGCCAAATCCACGGACTTTACATTGCGTTGTACTGCGAATGATGGTTTGAAGTCTCGAGTCTAATTCTAAGCTTTTTGGGGGAAGAGAGAAAAAAATATGGCTAGCTGGCTGGCTAGGAGCAAAGGGAAGAGTTTAAGTGATAGATGGAAGGGGATAGGAGGAATTCGAGAATTAAACGATGTTTTGAGGATGTGAGGGAGGTGATTAGAAGTTAGAAGTTAGTGGGAACTCGGAAGGAGGGAGCGACGGTTTCTAGGGGTGGGTTTTAGAGGGTGAGGGGGAGAGGGAGGGGGAGGGGAGGGGGGTGTAGTTGTAATTTTTGGCTGGATTGATATTGAGGGATAATTGGGGGATACTTTTATTATAATCTTGTATGTCTCGGGATTGATTGGGAATCGGATATTGGAGTGGAAGATGGAAGATGGAAGGGGGAAGGGGGAAGGGGGAGTATTGTTTCTTATTCTTTATCTAGTTGTTGATTTACTGGTGGATAGGTGGGATACATATAGATGTATGTATAGATTCCGCCCACCCTAATGCAAATTATAAGGAAGGACTTGGGAAAAGGGAAAATAAAAACAAAAACAAAGAGATTAGTTGATAATCAGAAGAATGAATGGGGAGGTGCTGATGTGATACGTGGGTATGAATGAATGGATGCTGTTAGAGGGTTTGGGGTCTTGGCATGAGATGGTATGGGATCAAAATGAAAGTCTTTCTAATTTCAAGGGAAAAATCAAGGATAGGAGAAACAATATAAGCTTCAAAAAAGAGGATCACAACAAATTGCCATATTATATAAGATCATACTCACAATCCCTCTCCTTCATATTCGTTATCCAACAACATGTATTTTCGAAATGAAAATTGTAATGAGGGTTTTGGGCTATAGGAGTATCTTTCTAAGAATTAATCTAGCCTCAAAATTACTAGATGAGGAAGATCAAGATGGTGATGATACTGATTGGATATGATGGACGGTAAGTAAGGTTACAATGCGATGGGATGGGGTCGTCTGTCATATGGTGATGGTATGGATGGATGTCTTTGAATATAAATGTTGAAGTTGATTGGAATATTAATGTGGTGGTAGGATAGAGAGGAGAGGTGTTGTGGGATACTTGGGAGGGGATATGTAAGCTAGAGTATGAGTTTCAGCGCATTGGTTTATGTATCCTTTTTGATCAGGGGGCTTGGTCTGGTCCTATCTTGGGCCTGAGAAAAGGGGGCGGGGGTATGAAGAGGAGGGAGGAGAGAGAAATTTCCTATTATAAGTATAAGTAGAGTTCCTTGATGCGAGTGCATAGATGAAAATTCGCAAGATATACAAATAGAAAATATTCCGTGGACATGTAAAGGCAGGAAAAAAGACTCAACGCACCAGAGTATGCACTTATTCAACGATGCTTTCCTTGCACTACAAATAGCAAATGTGAGGGCTCATATTCATCTGTCTATCATTGGGGGATGCTTTGACTAAAGGTTTGTGTCGGGATGGATGGATATGAAGATGTTTTAGGATCTTTGAAGAATATGTTTTAAAATATGTAGATGTTGTTTTCGGAGAAGATATTGTATACCTGATGAACCACTTACTGCTGCATCTGAAGCAATAGCTGCTGAGGTACTCTTGGCGAATCTGGATATGATAGATACAAAATAGAATATTTACAGTATCAAAACGGTGGTGGAACAGGTATCTTTCCAGTGGTAGAGGAACGGTGCGATAGTTGTGAGAAGAACGAGGAGTACAAACACGAAATCTAGACTCGGCATGAGGAGTGGTGCTTGTAGTTTGGACCATTGTGTTGTGTTTAGATAGTATGTTAGAACGTTTGGTATGATGAACATGTTTCCAGTGAGCTTCCCCCACACCCCTTCAGTGAGCTTCCCATAAGTCTACTAAGTGCGTATATTCCCTGAACATCTTCATCCTTCCCTCAACGCTGGTGAACTTTTCTCAACCCTAACCTCAACCCCAAACCCATTTTCATTTCCACCACAGATATAACCCATTCAACCATCCATCCAATCACTCAACACTCAACACTCAACACTCAACTCAAGCAGAAACTCAACCTTGTATAAAACATCCCGTTGTATTTTATCTGTTTTCATCTAACTATCTATTCTCCGAACTTGCAATACACATCTCTCCCTTTATCTATTGTATTGCTTGTATCGTCGTATCTATAGTATAATGTTTTCATGATCCATCCATTCAACCATTCATTGTATCATTGTACCTCAATGCTCGTTATCTCAAGTGGGTATTTGCACCAATTTGATTGTTCCTCCATTCCATGTAACCGTAAGCGAAGATGTTGAAGCAATAGGCAATTGTCGAAAGCAAGCAAGCAAGAAAGCAAGCAAACGAGCAAAGAAGCAAGAGAACAAGCAAGCATCCAGCTCAAATCGAAGACTCCATGAGCAAAAGCAAAGTGGGTATCCCCGCATTCATGTAGCAGCTCCATCCCAACAACCCTTCGCATTCCGGATACACGCCTCCTAAACAGTGAATCTCCTCTCATCCTTGACCTCCAACTCCATAACTCTCGTTCTCTTACCTCGTCCACCCTCCTTAACACAATCCTCACCTACTCCCTCAATCTCCTGCCACGCACCCTCTTCATCCTTGATCTTTCTCTCTTCCTTACACTTCTTGCAAATCTCGAACATATCTCCACTGCTACTCTCCCAATGACATTGACTACCTCTACGATTTCTCCAGAAACTTGCTTTTGGTCTATTTTCCCAGCTCCATCGAGGAAGACGAAGAAGACCAAGAGTGATATCATTCATAGTCATAGACCTTGGAAGAGCAGGATCATAGCGTTGAGCATTGTTGATTTCAACACGATTTCCACGGTGATCTCCTTCGTCAATGTTGAGAGGGTCTGCGCGATGAAGATTGAGTTGCCGAAATAGGGTATCGTAGTGCGATTGGGATGAAGGGTGGGTGACGACCAGACTGGCGTTGTTTTCCGATCTCATGGTTGTTGAGCGAGGAGGTGTGGACACGTTATCTTTTGTACGGATTTTTATTCGCATAAATGGGATACTTGCAAGTCCGATGGCAGCAAATATGACGGAGCAGATATAGACACGTCGATAAGGTACAGTTGGGTCTTCGATACTTGCTTCTGTAGAAGTAGCGGTGTTGAAGATGGCGGATGTAATGGCGAGGCCGATGGTTATGGAGAGTCTGTAGGCTGTTTGTATAATTCCGACACCGAGGGATGCTTGAGCTGGCATTTGCTTATTTGCATAGAGCTGTTTCTTATTAGTGGTGAAGGGACTAATTTGAAAGGGGAGGTAGGACAAAATTGATGGAAAAAAAGATAGAAAAGGAAACTTACGTTTGCGACGATGAATTGAAAATCCGCACCAATAACTGTAATAACAAGCGCCGGAAACAAAAACAGCCAATATGATGTATCTTTCTTGATGAACAGCAACAAAATTGCCCCCGCAAGATACATCAAAGATCCAATACCCATCACAATGGTTCCGTGCACTTTTTGCACAAGCCATTGACCCAAGAAACTCCAAAAGACTCCTGCTACTGCTTGAGGCAACATACGAGCAGCAATTTGTAATGGTGTGTAATGTTGTACATCTTGCATGTACAGTGCAATCCAGAATTCGTTTGTGATGAATGACATGTATCCGAATCCCATACAGATTACACAAAGACTAAAGTTGCCGTTGCGCCAGACGGTAAGATCGAGAAGAGGGTTTTCGTAGAAGTATTCCCAAGCAATAAAACCGAGGATGAAGAAAACACCAAATATAAGTAAAAGAACGACATGTACCGATAGCCAACCGCTTTGAGGTCCTTGCCTATGAAGTCATTAGTATGAGTGCAAGATGGGAAATGGTCAAAAACTTACGTCAGTCCTGCTGATATCAAAGCAACAGCCAAAACAATTAACAGAGAACCAGCATAATCGAATCTCCGAACCGCTTCTGATCTATTGCCCACTCTTGTAATCACAGGCACGGTCCAAAAAGCAAGTATAACCAAAAGAAAGAAGAAGATAGCCATGACGACAAAGCTCGCTCTCCAGCCATAATTTCTGACGGCAAGACCTGACGAAACACTTCCTAGAATGAAACCGACCGGATTACCAGTACCAAGTGCACCACATGCCATGTTTCTTCGACTACCTTCTGGATAAGCGGCGAAGAGGATACCGAGAGCTGGTGGAGCGATCACTGCTGTGCACAATCCAAGAAGACCGCAGACGACAATTAATTCGTATGGACCGGGGCTCCAAGCGGCGACGAGAGAAAAGGCACTCATAAATAGCAATCCAATAAGTAACTGGACCTTTCGACCCAATTCGTCCGCTACTTTACCAAAGAAAAGCATGAAAGAGCCACTGCCAAGTCTACTCTATTGTTAGCATCCTGTTGTTTGAACCATGTATTTGAACGTAGAAGATGTAAGAATAAATGGGAGAGTTACCCAACTGCAGCGGCGATCCAGGTTACTTGAGGAGCAGATGCATTGAGCTCTTTGCCAATTGTGTTGGTCATAATAAGGATGACACCTTGAATGATAGTTGTGGAAGATGAAGCCAGCATAACCGTGAATACGAAAGCCCATTCTTGAGCCCAGTTTGAGAAGCATGAAGGTCGGGAGTTTATGTCGTGATCGGTCATAATTTGTAATCCACTTGGTTCGAGGTTGCATTCTTTGAGGATTGGGTCGCAGGTGGAAGAACGCACGTTGGGATAATGGGCTTTGGCAGCGATGAGTCTTGGTGGAAGATAGATTGTTGGTGGAAGAACCTCAACATGAGCAGGAAGCTCCGCGAGGTTCTTTTCGAGATCTATAGAGCCTGCCATATTTTTGAGTATTCAAAATATGTCGTACTTGCCTCTCAGTATTGATCGAACTTTGTACGAGGAAGCGGAAAGGTTAAATTGAAGAGTTGAGACGTTCTTGCCCAGGTGTTACTTTCCTTGGTATTGTTGACTGGGTGCCCTGCTTGACGTCGTTTGAGGAATATTGATTGTCCAGCTAATTTTGACGATCGCAAAGACAGATTTGGGAAAATTGAAATGATGGGAGAAGGTGATCAGGGAAATTTGCGACGATTTGCTGAAGTGATTCTTATGAATCTTGACTCACTACCAAAAGTTAAAGTAGGCTACGTCTTGGCATCAAGGGAAGACCGAAAGCGGCAAACAATTTCATTTGAGGGGGTCAGATGAGACGAGAAATTTCCGGTAAGAGTTTCGGATGCGGAGGCGCGATATCAACACGGAAAATGATTTTGTTACGGTACAGCTGATGGCCTCGACGGTTGGCTCTGGTATATCCGTGTTCACGTTTTGAGGATTATTATTGATGATGAGGATAATAAGTTTAAGAAGTCTAAGAAGTTAAGAGAATGTCTTCTACGACTACTGTTTTCTTTAACGCTGAGTAGTACTTTGGGAAATCTCTTCCGTGATACTTGGAGCATGGAGTCATTGGTAATATTGCAATTCGGTCCCGAACGAATTCCCCGTCTATCAAATCCCTCTTTGTGTCTAGGGGCAGCTGATTCAACAGGAGTGCTGTTAATGGAGTTAATAAAGAGGATTCACTCTATTATCCGACGTCGCTCCACGAGTTTCATAGGTTCCCTATGATAGATCAAATTCTCAAATAGGAAAAAAAATATCTGGATCGTGAGAATTCACTTGAAGAAAAAGTGGTAGATCGAAGAGGGCAAGAGCACTCCAAGCTCGCCGACGCAGAATTTGCAACTGTTTATTCTATTGAAGGAAAGGGCTACCACGTAGTTAAAGAAAAACTTTGACGCTTCGACAAGAAGCTTTTTCAAGAATATAATTTAATCTATGGTTGATCCCTTAGCTGAACGACGAAAGTCCTTAACGACATGTATGAAAAGTGGAGGGAAGTTGATGTCACTTTTCAGGGGTTTTAATAGTAAAGTGTGATGATTCAAATACGAATTCTACATGAACAGAACTGGGGATGCGCAATTATGGATTGACTGGTGATTCACCACAGTCATGCCTTCTGACAATAACGACTTGGCTACGATGAGAACGATGAGAGAAGAGTGTTTCGATAACAGCAAGCGCTGATAAGATGTCTATGAACCAAGCTTTCAAAATATGTTACAATAGTTACTTCAGATCTAACCATTACTTGTGGCCTAGGACACATCCTATAACCTCCACTTGAAGGTAAGATGTCGTCTTGCAGAAATATCGATGTCACTTGGATCCACTTGAGAGGAACAATGCCATTTTTCAGCTGCGAGGATCTTCTTGGTATTCATTCTTCGTTGCAACAGTTTTCGAGCGGCGTCTTTACTAACGATAAATCAAATAGAACTCTTAAAACTCAATGCTCGGTCCTTCAACTCGAGGGACATGTCATTGGGATGTGCCCATCCATCAATTGTGTGCTTGAAATCGAGGACAAGCAAACACTGATTCTAGCTCTTGAACTATCCCCTTGCTTATCAAAGGTCGTGTATTTATGAGGATAATAAAGGTAAGATATCTTTCATTGGCGTGGCCAGGATAGATGGTGGTCTCTGGAGTTAGATGGAGTCATAATGCTATTGTTATGCTGATTTTGTCTAAAGTTGTTCAATTGTCGGTGGTTCTTCGGATCGGAGGTTGAAGGAGACTTCTCCGACGCTAACAAACATGGCCTGACCTCTTTGATTCCAACCTCTTCCCCTTCATCTTGTTTATTGGACAGTTCATTGTCCAGGGAAACTTCATCAATACTCATGGGCAAAGTTGACTCCCCATTCCAACGTTCATGCGAAAATTTGTATCCGAATTACCACATAGTCATAACCCTCCTCCTGCTCCACCTCACCCTCCTCCTCGTCACCATGGAACTCTTTCATTTGGTTAGGATTACCAAACTGCGCTTGCTCATTCCACATTGTTGCATTACGCGGCAAGACAAGAAAAGCCCGCTGTCCTGTCTATCACAGCACCCCAGTGTATATCCAACTCCAGACCTGAGCACCAATCGTCATTGCGAAGCAGGCAGGTTTCATTGCCGGTAAACAGACCAAACAAGCTCATGATTACAACCGGCCTCAGTGTTAACATATCTGCTATCGTTGGACTTTCCTGTGCCTAGGCTACGCGAAAGATGCAGGCACAGGTAGTGATGGTTGAGCTAAGTGGCTATCAGAAAGTGTGCGCTAGCAGCCCGTCTTCATCATCTTCCAGTACAAAATACATGGAAAAGAGCTTGGCTTCTGTGTTGACTCAATCAATGCTGGAGCCACCAGAAGGAACCCCGGCGAAGAGAGATTGGCTTATGCGCCTCATGTGATCAAGCTTGCGTGGAATTATGATGAGGCTGTCAGACGATTTCCTTGGTTCTGTTGTGAAAATTGCTTTATTGAAGGTACGAGAATACGTTTTTTTATCTCTGTAGATGACATGATGTGACGAAGATAGGGTTGCTGCTTGTACGAAGAAAATGGGACAGGAACATGTAGAACCGAACTCGAGATGAACTGTTCAGTTTGCCTGTCGATGGTGTTAAGAATGTGAGAGTTCACGTCAAGGAGGCATTTTCTGTGCCCGAGAAAGGGAGGAAGGGTGAAACGCATGGGATGAGTGATAGTTTCGAAGTATTCTTTTCGTGGGCGCTTCCAAGGAAGCGTCGATATCAATGAATGAATACCAAACAAAGTGACTTGGTAATAGAACCGTGTAATGATAATAAGGAGATGCAAAGGTTCATTTTTTATGTTATCTAAGTGGTTGTCGCTGAATTGGCCCACTTCGCTGGAAAATGCATCGTTTAGCCACCCTCGGCACAAGTGGTGCAGGCTGAGTCGATAGTAAGACTAGCGACTTTGTACCGCAATACTTTGGAACGGAGCTCGATTGACCATCTGCATTTTAAAATATTTAATATTTTGATGAATATGCAATCATTAACCTTTCAACAAGTGGAGGCTCCAACTAGATATTATTTCATCCCCATTTCATAAATTGCAAGTCTCATGACCAATATAGAGGCTTGATTCGGTCACCCTGCCAAACCCTCAATTGAAACCAAATTACTCAAGAGAAACTACGTTTGTTTCTAAAACTCCTCCACAAAATGATTGTAACGCAATCGTGAAACCCGCAGACAGCAAATGGTGTGTTGCAGTAAGTACCCTCCGATTGATGCAGATCTGCCTCGGGTGCAAAACTGACATTTTCCTTAAATGGTATTTTGATACCAAATTTTTGCGTCCAATACCTAGTGGCATCATATTTTTGTATGATCCTCTCCTATCTGGAAAAGTTTCTGACTATGCGAGGAACGGCGATCGCAATTCTGTTTGATGGATTACTTGACCATATAATATTCGTGATTTCTTCCCGGCATCTGAGCACAGTAATCTTCCTTCAGTACTCAATTTCTCTCCCACTTAGTATTAGATTTCGGGACTCGTTTGCTGTATCGTTCCATTTGAGATACCCGAATGTCGATCTTATCTCATCCCAATCGTTACACATTGTTCGATATATCGTTGAATACAAGAACTAAATAATACTCAGCTCTTATCTCCTTGAATTAGTCAAAAGGTTCGAAAAAGCTTCAAACAGGCGAAGACGATGTAATAACTTTCGAATTCCTGATATACTGACTGTCTCTCATACACGACGCGACATGCGAAGGGGAAAGTGGTGTCGGCGAAAGATTTGTAGATGAGAAACGTATTGGACTAAAGACCAATGGTGCGAGTATTGAAGACGATCCCAGAGAGGCATACGAGGATTTTCTCATTTCATTATAACTCCCGTCGGATCTCGAATCATGATTCGAAGACCCCTCGTAGGATGATGATGTATTCGAATTATATGACCTTCTCCCATCCTCACTACCATCATCAAAATGAATTTCTATAGTCGTCAAGCTTTCTCCTGCGGCATGTCCACGTCTTGTCTCGCTGTGGACTCTCGTATTAATCGTCAACTCGAGGTCATCTAGCGGTTTTGGTTCCCCTGCCAGATTGGCGGGGATTCGTAATTCTGGTAGTTCAGGAATCGCTACGCTTCGGAAACAATTGGGGAAGAGTCTGCGGAGGATTGGTCTGAGGGTAGCGAGACATGCGGCGAACATAGCTATTCCAGGTTCGACGGTCGACCAGACGGCTATGGGAATACTGTTGTAAAGGAAATCTTCCTTATCTACAAGGCCTGCCACAGTGGAAATTCGGACGATAGTTGCTGTGCTCGCACTGTGGGGAATATGGCATTAGCTTTCTGTTTGTGAGGTACGAATGTGAGATTAGGGGAGTGGAAGTAGGCAAGTTAGTGGAGAATCAACGCACATAGCACCACACGCTACAATTGCCCCAACGATAATTCTCACATTAAGCGGCATCTGTACATGCCATAACATAACAATCGGCAGTAATGTCAATGCCCAGTCACTTCCCGCATTTATAATACTATGCGCATACGTTCCCCCTGTAACAAGCCCCCTAGGTAAACAATTTCCAGCACCTCTAGCGGCTCCCCCTTCAACAGTCGTAGCGTATCGTTCCCAAATGAAAGGTATCGGCCAGCATTGTACAACCGCACACCAGAAATACGCAAAACCGAAGCAAATCACGATCCACATGATGATTTTTACAGCGAGCCGCTGCCAGGGGGAAACCATGATGCGAATATAGAAGAGGGCAATTGAAGTTTTTATTGTAGTCATCGCCAGGACGTAGGTCCATCCGCCGAAATACCAGTACTTTTAGAGCGTCAGCGCCACTTTTAGTTGAAAGTGGTTTATTGTTTGCCGGGGAGGAACCTACTCGGATTGCCTGTAGGAAATCATCTACTTCTAGATCAACTTTATGCTTTCCGGTTCCATAGTGTAGATTTACAAATGTGAAACTTATGTAAATGGTATAAATAGCCTATGATTCCATACCCAATTAGCTATCATTACGTTTATTCAATTGGAAAGATTGTATGTTTACACACCAAACTTAACATCATCAACCAGTCGTCCCATCCCATAATTTTCTGCATGAAGTACCTGGCATAAAATCGTAATGACACCCCGATGAATGCCAAAGGGTAACACACAGACACAGCTACATATAGCTGCCATGCACGACTTTCTCCCATTCCGAATCAAGTTCCGATTATTCGTTATGTCCCATACTATTGACGATATCGAATGTGAGATATTCTTATGCACCCAATTATAAAGACAAGGCTTGAGGAAAAACGCGATGCACAGTTATCTGTATCTACATATATATGCATATTCAGTTCTTAGGACATTCCTCTCCTAGCCCATTCCTGCAACGCCCATTACATTCTGCAATCCCGGCAATTCCAATGAGATGCTTATAATCAAGAAGACGAGGTTCGTGCACATAAGTTTTGCTAGCACTAATCGATGAACCCATCCGCAGATCGTCGACCAACATGCTTTTGAAGCACGGATGATCTCCCCAAACTAACCTACCCGAGTAAGAGACCACGTGATTTTCGAAGTGAGGGGGAATGTAAGCGATGCTCGTGGTTTCTTGAATGATAATGATATTTGATCCGTTGTTTCTTAGGATGAACACTAGGGATTGAGGGTTAGATCGAGCACGCTCTGGACGGGAAAAAGCCGCACACCAAGTCACTCAAAAATCAAAAACTATTAAAAACTTTTATACATCAATATTGAATGGTATCATCCAAAATGAATCCAAAATAATGCGATCCGGATATATACTGAAGTCGGTGTTTTGAGAAGATTCTGTTCAAGCATCGAATTGAAACATTGATGAATGGATTCAATATATAATGTTGAGAAGAGAGTGTGCTTTGAGTTCAATATACGAGGTTTTCCGTCTAGAACGCGATTAAGGTTGCATATCTAACCTCAAAGAGCAACCCTTTGAAATCGACATCTCCGGTTTGTGGAAAACGTTCTCTCGTATTGACGTGTGTAAACTCATCTTATTCGCTCGAGAATAGCATCAAGTCGTCATGGCATTATTATAGGTATGGAATGAAAAGTGTCGAAAGCTACCAAAGCTATCATAGGCCAAGTTCACTTCTTGGCAAGGATCAATCTCTTGCCGAAATATTGCGTTCTCATTCATGTGTTAATATACTCTTGAAAATAATCATAAGTTGTGCAAAGTATCTTTTAGAAGTAAGTATCTTCTACGTTGGCGAAGGTTTAAGATGTGGATCAATTGAAGATCCTACGTTTCCGTTACGATCTACTCCTTATTCACGTAGTGGGTGAGTTGTGTCAGCGTCAGGAGCACATGGGGGCACATGGGGGCAGCATTTAATATTTGCGACGGTTTTGTTAGAATCTAGCACATGGAATGATGAAATTGTGTGGTTTAGGTCTCCTGATAGTTCATTATCGTGATGTTTGACCGAAGTTCTAGAATACAATCGCATTCTACATAGAAGAAAAGCTGTTCTAATGAAAGGACACTAACCCCAACTGTCTCCTAGCACCAGATGCCGCGGCTACTGACTACTTTCAATAGTTTGTACGAATGCGATATTTCGAAGCCATGCAAGTTAATTTGATGTATTTTAACGAGGGATTGTATGAGTAATGTGGTTCTTAGTTCGTGAGAAATAGTCCTTGTGACCCCTCAGGTTTGAAGTATAAAATTGAAAGACCTGACGTTTGGTGTCAATGGTACATGCATGACAACTAAAGGTCACTGGGGAATGTTTGAGTACAGGAGGTTTTCTCGCTTCGAGGGATCAGTGTCTGTGAGTTAGTTGTGAGGTTTTCTTAGGAGATAACTATACAGAACTTCAATCTTATCATCAATAGGGCATATAGCAACAGGTATAACAACATTCAGCCCTATGAAAATAGTTAAGATTTCTTGTTGACGTGTACAAATAATAAGAGTGTGAGGACACTTGTAATGATTATGAAGATTATATGGACAGTATTGTTGAGTAGAAACCAGTCAATAGAATGCAACATTTATTTAATCGTGATGTATGAGACTTTAACTAAAGTCTGGTAACAGAATTCTGATCAGAGTGTTCTATAACATCAAGCCGGTGAGGAGATATTATAAAGTGATGCTGCACATCATAAAACGGTGGAAAGAGAATTATCGAAAGCAGATTTGGGAAACACATGACTTCAAACCAATTGATGAAGATATTACCTTTTGTATTTATTAGCTAGTATTTATTTTGCAAGTCATAAAGCGGTAGAGTGAAGTTCGTTCTGGCGGTAAAATGGATTCTGCCATTGAGGTCCCGGGAAAAGAGAAAGGTAGGACCAATAGAGGGGATTATTTGAATAAATTGACTCCAGTGGTGCATGTCATAAAGCGGTGGAGGTACTGATTCGGGGACCTTGGCACAAAGAAATTCAATCCAATCGGGTGGGTAGCTCCTGCAGTTTGATATTCTTGTTGCATATCATAAAGCGGTGGCATAATTGTGAATGAGCCTGGTGATGGCAGAAAGTAAGCAGCGCTCAGCAACAGTGAGAGCTCGCGCCTTCAAGGGCTCTAAGTTGATCTCAAAGGCATCATACTACTGCCGGAATAAATCAAGCGCTTAAAAAAGTTTCTTCTGAAGTCCCCGTCTCTAACTCAGTTACTCTTGTCTTAGTTTTCATTGATAACTCTCAGCGACTTTTCTAATTCTACGCTCTTGGGTAATTTTTTTCCTAAATAGAACAATAATTTGTGGAAGAAGCCTTTGGGGAAATTTTACTAATAACTACACTGAGAAGATATGCGAAACTTTCATAGGAAAAAAAATTCAAATTTGTGTGTTCTAGGAAACCGCGAATAGCTTCATCTTTCAGTTACAAAGATTTTCACCTGATTCCCCATCAAGCTCAAGGCTATTTTCTGACGACCCAATAAATTCTGATTTGCTATTACACGCCATATTCTTTACAGTCATAGTAAATCAAAACGCTTACTGATATGGCATGAGTTGTGAATAATACATGATATCTTCCGATGTGAGACTCGTGGAATAACATCTAACAGGAACCTTTCCAGTTCAACATCTACGTGTGCAAACACTTCAAAGCAACACGGCTGTGGCGCCTATACAGGAAGAAAGCAGAAATTCCACATAGTCAATGGTAGATTGTGCTCGTGACCTCCAAATTGTAATGTTGCATATCGTGGACGGAGCGGCTGTCATCGGATATATCCTAAATCTAGCCTCATTGATGGAGAAAATGGCAGAAATAACAACCAAACCACTAGGAAAAGATACTCGTGACTTTTTGCTCGTAATGTTGCATATCGTAAAGCGGTATGGCTGCTTTAAATCTACTTCCTCCTCGGCAGAATGATTGGGAAACAATAAGGACTTGCATTACTGCCAACTTATATCCTCAGCTAGAAAAAGAAAGATGGCGGCTTCATAGATAGCTTTTCCTCCCAGATTCAGGGAAGATAGAGTAATAATCGATTTAAATATCTACTACAGGCCTTGATTAAACTACATTGAGACAATCTGCTATGCTTAAAAAACCTCAGGTATCATCAGAGACCTCGGAGTCAGCGCAGTTCAAATTATTTTGTACCAACTTGATCAATTCCGTATTATCAAGAAGACTGCATTTTTTAATCTCAAGGTATAATACGATATTTATGTGCTAATGAAAACAACAATAAACATGTCAAAGTCAAATCACATAAGGATCTTTAGCATGCAGCGTATGTTTTGTCACGTTTTAAAGGAGGAAGTATATGGCCGAAGTTGATTTCATCTCATTGGAATGTTGGCTTTATCCAATTTATGCCTCTCCCAACCCTGAAATGCCCTCAAGATGCCCATACCGTTTCGATTCATTGCGCGAGAAGGCTGACTGTGAAAGCTATGCAGGGAGCAAGTGCAGTTGGCCGAGATTCTTATCCCTTTCGGTCGCATTTATTTCTGCCATCTTCTTGCTGACCCTGAAAATTGAATGATTAGTCAATGTATAGATATCACTTGAAGTGCGACAAACCTGAGCTCGGTGTTGCTGAAGTAGCCAACCTCGATTGACATTTGGATTACGGGGTCTTAATTTAACTCTAAGGTTTCAGAAAAGATTAGAATCTGGTAGAGAGGTGCAGATGGGAAAACGAGGCGTGAAATATGTCTGAAAACCCCTACTTTTGGAAGATGTAGATCGAAGAGACCTTGACTATCATCGTCTTGATGCTGATCGGGATTGTCATTTTTGTGAGTGCGACAAGTCTGAGGGAACAAGAAAGTACGGTGCGATGCGAAAGCGTTATGGAAATGCGAAAAATGGCAATGCCGCATCTACGGATATTTGAGTTACTATCGAGGAAGCTAAAATCAATTCACTCTTACTGCCTGTATGATAGTACTTATCACAATACCTGTATCGACCAATCCACATGTAATTAATCTACCTCGAATGGTCCGACATGACCTGTTTTTTACTCACTTTCCCGGTTTGACCCGAATATTAAAGCTGTGTTAAGCTTGGCATCATATACAGTAATTTCACCAGAACCAATTTACGAATTGTTAGTTACAGGAAGATAAAAATTCTTGAAAGACCTGATGTTCTCTTGATGATTGTTGTATTGTAGGCATTTTCTCAGAGAATATACACAGCAGGTCCGAGCGTCACTCGCGTAAAATCGCTTCCATGCCTTGATGAAGGGTGCTTTCAACTATATAGTTAATGTCATCTGTGGTAAGCTATAGCTGTCTTATCATAGATGTTGACTGTCCAAAAAGAAATTGTTGAAATAAGACATTGTTGATTGTTTACATGCTGAAACGTCACAAAGAGAAGCACCATCGCTGTATTTTTTAATGCACGGTTAAGAAGTGAATTTGAAAGTTCTTCATAGGTCAATCAGTTTTAAGAAGGGAAAGCCTACACAGCAGATAAGTTGGAAGATAATGTATGGATCGTATTACAAATGGAACTGTGCGTTATCAGAGCCGTGGTGAATAAATGAGCTCATGGTAAACCCTTCGTGTTGCTAACCCAAGGTAGTAAGGTCCAGTGCACATGCGCCACGAAGTCGAAGGCCAGCTATCATTGGTTTCAATTGCAAGCCACCACATCTTGAAATATGCAACAAAACTGAAGAAAGCTCTATCACGCTCAATTACCCACTGGTTGGAAGCTTGGAGCCCACGTGGGATTGCAATCGACTAATGAAAATCATGAGAAAAAGCATCCAATAGCTGGTACCTATAGACCAACTTCTTACAAATACAGATATACAACAAAATAAACACTCCTTAGACTATTGGTTGGAGTTTAGAACGCAGTTCTTTTGGTGAAGATGTCACTACCGGGAATGGCGTGAGCAAGACCCTTTATCAAGAGTGGCCAAGAAAGATGTTTCGCGGCTAAATCTTTAAATATATACAAGATGCTTCAATCAGCCGTTGTCATTGGCAATTTCAACAACCTTTTTTGAGGTGCGATAATTATTAAGTATTCAAGACGCACTCCTGAATAAACTGAGGCTTATGGGAAATAATTTTCTGAATGAAACCTTCTGACCAAAATCACGCATTCGAAAAGTTCCGTCCCGAAAGCTGAAGCAATGCTGGTTCTTGCGCGTCTGCTTTTGAAAAGAATGCAATTGGAACGATAAAGCGGGGTCCACATCCTTTCACTGACATGGAAGCGAATCCAAACTTTATGAAGCCCGAGTTTTTCAGTGGAATTGCTTGCAATAGCAAATTATGTTGTGAAATATCTTGTTCTTTAGTAAAGTCATTCTGTGATGTAAGAAGCAAGGCCAGAGATAATAAGAAAAAGCGAGTGAATGTCGACAGCATGTGATATGAAGCGCGGAGTTGCAAGAAAACGGAGACTTGAAGTTGGGAGCAAGCTTTAATTGAATAATGTGATGCATGCAACAGGAGAAGATACTAGACCTTTATTGTCTAGCTTCAGAGCTCTGAAACAATTCCTACGTGCAACATTGTCAGCTGAAGTCACCCAAGGATCAAACTAGCATGCCCCTCGAGGAGCTTAATTCAAACGCTATTCAGACTTGAAACTTCGGTGTGTCAAAACGCTCTGGATTTGCCCGCAAAAGTAGCTTTCTTTTAAGGAAGCAAGAAGGTGGTCGGTAGCTTAGAATATTTAGTATTACATATGTGTATTAGAAGGTATCATGGTGTTTTTGTAACCCTCACTTCAAACACAGGACGTTCTGTATACAAATGAGGGGAAAAGAACAGAAAATGCCGTGATGCTGAGTCTGGGATGAAACCCATCACAACATGAGTCGGTAATTTGATGCCGGGTGATGATTCACAATTACGAAATTCAACTGAATTGAAAGCAGTGAAATATCGCATTTGTAACAGCGAAGATTGAAGCTACAGTTATTTTGCTTCATGAGACACGACTAGCTAGCTATTAATGCGTGTAAAGGTTGCTTGTAGTAGCGCTTTACGGGCGAATCATGCTGTCGGATCAGGTTTTCTACCAAATGGAAAGCAATTCAAAGAACTACAGAATACGAATCAACAATAGTAACAATCAGTCCCATTAAATGAGAAGTTTGGCTCATTGCTGCTGATTTAAGAGTGTTCGCAGGCCATCAAGTCTGATTGTGTAAGAGAGCCTTACTTTCGGCTAAGGAGAATCTCCACGCCGCTTTTTTGTAGACGTGCAACATTTGACCCTCACATCAATTAATCACCATCTCACGTGGCTTTCAACTTAGACATGCAACATTAACTCTCCATTGATTATGACGCTGGGGTACCCTAATAGAAGGTGGTCTCGTAACCTTACAGCTTTTGGGACTACTAAGGCACCCTATGGTAGCAGAATCCGTACTTAACGAAGTGATCGCTTCATCACTACTATAAATTCTTCAATACTTTCATAATATATTGAATAAATCGTTTTTAATATATTAATCTGATTAATCTTTTTTTCGTATCTAACAAAACTTATTTCAATCAATAAGGTTTTAATGAATTTTCTAAATTTCTTGATTTTTGAAAGATTAATTGAAAATTTAAGCCTGAAACAACTTTTTATCAAATAAAACCTATAGGTTTTACTTATTTTTCAATCTATATTATACCTATATTTTGAATCTTCTATTAATATATAAATTGAAATCAGATCAAATTCATATTTATATAATACATTCTATATTATATAATATAATAATAGAACTTATAATTGAAGAATAAATCGAAAATAAAATAAAACAATTCATATATAGATCCACTCCCCTTTAAACTTTCAACTAATACTCCCTTAACTCCATATATATATACCTCTCTCCTACATTTACTCCTTTAACTCTATATACATATACCTCTCTCCTATACTTACTCCCTTAGCTCTATACATATATACCTCTATATTCACTTTTCTTTGAATTCTAATATTGAAAAATTCTAAAGCCCCTTAAACCAATATTTTCTTTTTTTTTATTAAAATTCAATAATAAATAGATTATAAAAAATACCAATTTTATTCATCACTAATAAAGTACTCACTTCATCAATAACAAAAAGAATTTTAATATTGTAATATACAAAATAGAAATTTGTATAGGGGATTTATATTGAATTTCTTTTCGTTCGGAATATTAACTTTGCCACTACAGGGGCACATGTGATGTGTAAATACTGAACCTCAAATTTTAAGTAGATGTTGAGAAGAGGTCACGTAATCACTACTAATAAATCATATACATGCTCTTGGGAAACATTTCATTTAAATC
Organism: Sclerotinia spermophila; assembly: GCA_038090695.1. Taxonomy (NCBI): domain Eukaryota; kingdom Fungi; phylum Ascomycota; class Leotiomycetes; order Helotiales; family Sclerotiniaceae; genus Sclerotinia; species Sclerotinia spermophila. Next base: position 4,482 of record JBBMOJ010000442.1, on the reverse strand, counting down.
TTTTCTTTAATAGAGAGATTCTTGGTCTGATGAACTCGAGAAATACGGCCCAGTCACTATATAATCACTTGGTAATTGTTAGGGTACGGGTAAAGACTTATATTATACTATAAGGGTAAAAGAGCTATAGAAAAGAGAGATCCTACTTATAGAAAGTAGAATACACTAATAGTCTATATCTGAAGTACAAAAGCAATTACAGAATATATAGTTGACACTATAATAGTACCCCCTATTCAAAATAATCGGTTCTACAATTGTAATATATATAACTTCTAGGAAAATAAAAATAGTACTAAAATACCCTAATTTCTATCACTAAATTAAAATAAACCTTTTTTGGGATAATAATTAATTAATAGAGCTTTTTAGATTTATCTCGGCCTTATTTCAAAAGTGTATTTGATATTAATATTAGTGGAGTATTAGGATCAATAGATCTTTTGAATCTTATCTAAGCAAATAGATTCTGTTTGTTTGGATTAATTAAGTAAAAAACAATGATTGTATTTTCCTAGCTATAAAGGTTTTCAATGGATTATTAGAATATTAAATAATATTTCTATTTAATTTGATAATGAAATCTATTCTTATTATAATAATCAAAGAGTTTATTGAATTCTTATTGTTCAGTTTCTTTATTTGTTTTATTATCCCTTTCGAGAATATAATCTTGGTTCTAATAGAATTCAGTTTTGTTGATTGTATTCTAACTAATTAATCTGAATAAGCAATAGAGTAGTTAGAATAATAAATTATAAAATATAAGAAAAATCTTTAAATTAATAAGTAGTTGAAATAAATAAATAAATTTATAAACTTTAAAAATTTTGTAAAAGTTATTCTATTTATTATCGCTTTTTTTTATTAGATAATTAGTTTTTATATTCTTAATACTAACTTATACTTTATTATTTTCTTTATATAAAAAAGTATTAATATAAGTCCTATTAATATAATCTTTGTATTTTTGAATAGACTAAACAATAAAAGCTTTCAATTTCATTAAAATAAAATCGAATTGATTTACAATCTTATTGGCTTTTAGGAATTCGTATTTTCTTTGATATAATAAGTTCAGGGGTACAAATGAAAAAGACTCGATATTGAATTATAAATAAAAATTGTAATTTATAAAGAATAGAGATATACTAATAATATTTAAGATAATATTATTGAATACAAACTCTATAAACAGAAGCCAATTATATCAATCGTTCTAATAGAAATTTATAAAAGCTTTAAGATATTATTCTATTATAGTATTAATTCTTTCTATTTGACTATTGGATTTTGAATAGAATAAAAAGGATTGTTTCAAAGCGATCGATAAGTATTCCAATAAGTGTTTCCAGAATTCTGAAACGAATTGTAAATCTCTATTAGAGATAATATTATTAAGAGTATTATATAGACAATAAACTTTCTCAATAAACTAATCAATAAACTCCTTTATAGATAATTCTATAATTAATATAAAATAATATATTTTTATTAAATGGTAAACGATTGTAACAATATATTGATACTTCTTTTTATAGTATTTGCTGATTAGTAATAATATAATATAGTTAATAAAGATATCGGACTAAGAGCGAAATAATACTAATAAGGGTTCTAGAAATCTAGATATAGCAAAATGGGAGGTTTTGATTTGGAAATAGAATTAGTAAGCTTATATGAAAGTTTTGATTTCCTTTAATATATTAGGTTATTAGTAGATGTAAGAGATTAAATCAATAGTTTTAACTCGGTTAGAATATCCAGTAGGTCCAATAGAGTATATTCGGTATATAATTTGTATATAAAATTCAATAGAGGAAAGAATAAAAAAGCAATTATAATAGAAGATTTTATTATTAATCAATCTATAATCTTATAAAACAATTCGAAGATCTTTTTGAATTGATAATAGTTAATAGTAAGCAATTAAATTCCGGAGTATTTTATATATAATAATAATCAATTCGAATGATTTATATATTTTATTAATAAGGTTATCGATTAGTTTTTCAATATCGGGGATAATCATATTTATAAGGGCTGTAATAAAATCGATATCATTATTTATCTATTGGATAAGGTTTTTGAATATAGTAATATCGAATACTCTTTCTAGAAGAACTATTTATAATAGATTCTTGATTCGATTGTTGTTGGGATCTGTATATACAAAGCGATCTTCTGCTTTTCGGTTTAATACATTAGAGCGAATCGCTTTATAGCCAGATTAATATATAATACAAAAATTGAAACCAAATAGAAATTCAGCCCATCTAGCTTACCTTTGATTTAGCATTTTTATTGATATAAAATATTCCAGATTCTTATAATCCGTAATAATTTCGAATAGCTCTTGTATTCTATATAATTCGGATCTCTATTCTTCTAATAACTTAATAATAGCTAATAATTCCTTATTGTAGATCTCATAGTTATATTCGATAATACTATATTTCAAAAAGAAATATATAATTAAGTGTAATCAGTCTTTATTATTATATTATAAAAGAATACTATCTATAATTCAATCCGAAGTGTTTGTCTTAATAACTATATAGTGATAGTAATCAAATATTATAAAAACCGGGGTAGAAGTGAAAGTTTTTTTTAATATTTTGAAAGTATTTTTTTAATTATTAATCCAATTCTATATATTCTCTTTTCTTAATAAGAAGTTCAACGATTCTATAATTTTAGAAAAATTTCAAATGAAATATTAATAGAAGTTAATAAACCTTAAAAAGTATTGGAGGTTTTTAAGTTTAATTAATAATTTCTATTTAAGAATAGTCTTAATTTTATTAGGGTTCATTTCGATATTATTTGGAATAATAATCAGACTGAGGTATTTTGTTTTCTTTGTTTCAAATTTATATTTATTGATATCGATTTGTAATCCAATATTGATAAATCTCTAAATGATTTTGTGGACTTGCTTTTAATGGTTTGTAGTATTCTCAAAGTAGATCAGGATATTGTTTAGATATACTATACAATTTTTATTCAAAAGATCGAAAAGAATATGATTGATATAATTCTGGAACAAGACGGGTATATTACAAAGGCCGAAAGGTATTACTAGAAACTCGAATAAACTAAAACGAATTGTAAAAGCAATCTTTCATTTGTAGTCTTCCACAATCCGTAATTTGTTGAATATAATAATGATATCCAGTTTGATATAGATCTTAATATAGTATAAAGTATCAAGGATTTCTTTTATAAATAACAATAGATATCGATTCTTAATAATAATAATATTTAATGTATAATAGTTTTAGCAAATTTGAACGCCCCCTCTAAACTTTACAATAAAAAGAAATGGGGTAGTTAATTAGAAACAAGATTTATAAATGAATCTTTTATTTAGATTATTATTGAATCACTTATAAATAATTTGAAGCTCGATTAGGAATATTAAATAACCTTTTTAATATAAATTCAATCTTGTAATTCTAAAAGTATTATAGTAGAAATTTATTAATAAAGAAAAATAGAAAACCAACAAATAAATTGTAAAGCCAAAACAATAGTTTACTTTGAATCTCTATTGTAGAAGGTATAGATAGGTTAGTCTTTTCTATAAACTTCTTAATATCACTTTCTATAATACTATAATATAATTGAATAGGATTATTAATTATTATCCGATATAGTTTATAAGCCTTATTCAATTCATCCTAGGATATTCTTATAATATAAATTTTCTAATTTTTATAAAATTCAATAAAGCTATTAACTATAAGGAATTTTATATTATTCATTTTCTATTCAATATTTAATAAATCAATTAGCTTATTTAGGAGGCTTAATAGTATTGATTCACTTAATAAAGACAGAACGTTTTTATTTTATAGTAATCTCTTATATAATCTGAAGTCAATAATAATCCACACTAGAACTGATTTCAGAATTGATTAGTTTGGAATCATTCTAGTATAGATCTCCATATTCCCATCGACTCAATAAATATAAATACAATTTGATTTATATAATACTAAATAAACAAAGTCTATACCCTTAAGATTTTCATTAGTATTTTCTTTAACGAATACTGAAATCAGAATAATAGATTCAAAAAGTATTGACTAATCCTGAAATAAGAAGGAAAGGACTTCGAAACTTTTATTGATAACTTCTTCAGCAAAAGCTTAGTATAGAATTGGAATAGAAAGGTTCTTCAAAATGGATTTTCTAATAGGTATATATAATATTAGATTGAATACAATATCGATTAGGATCGACACATCGTTACAATCGAAAACAATAATTGTAATAAAATTGATAGAATAGTAATACCTAGAATAATAAATAGAATTAAACTTGAAAATCATTATTGCTTAATCAATAATAAAATTATAATATTGGAACTATAAGAGACTAAAGATTATAAAGTTTATTATAAAAGAGTAGAAGGTAGTATAGTGTTACGACGGGTAACAGTGGATCACGTGACAGGACGTTGGAGCCTTTGGAGCT
>JBBMOJ010000441.1:0-33778 GCA_038090695.1 Sclerotinia spermophila | reverse complement strand
TTATTGCAGTGACGAAGCGATCGCTTCGTCAAGTACGGAATCTGCCACCACAGGGATATATCTCCAAGCTTCAAACAGCCCTACAACCATCTCGAATGCTTTTCTAGACTTCTAGATATTGCCCCAATTTAAAGTAAATACAAGCAAGAACACCTGGTCTATTGACCAATAATCCAATAATACCACGCAAATCTGAAACACGGGATCACGCAATTCAATTGGATCCCGAAACCCCGGAATCAATGTTTCCATCAAATTACCATCTATGAGAATGAATCCTCTTTGCTGTACCGTCCTAGTGCTTCTCAAAACCACTCCTTCGGCAAACCTCCGGAAATGCCTGCAAGCGTATCTACACTTTTAATTTTCCTCTAAACACTTTGAGAACCCGCGCGGAAATCAACTACAAGTACCAGTCCCTCCTTCTTCCAGCCAGCCAAAGATTCCAAACATTGGAGTGTCCTCAAGGCCCGGATAATCATCGTATGCTTCTTCCACGATGAGATAGTAGCTGGCTATGAGCATCTGTAAGGGAAGTTCATCAGGAACCATTCTTATAATACTATGTTTGTTGATGTTACCATATCAAGAAGAATCAAAGCATTACCTTCACAGCTCAATCTCTCAATCTCTCATCATCTTTCAGATAAGAAGAAGCCTCGATGTGCACCACCATTGCGTCTGAGAGCTGCAACACTGTTAACAGCTATGGAGAGAAAGCGATCCATTGCAAGGCAATTTTCTCGTAGTATTAATCTCTTTCAAGTATTACTCCAGGTGCTCTTTCATAAAAACACATCTAGAGAGTTCGGGAATTAGTTTGAGCTTTTTTATATTGTTGAGCAATTTCGAAGAATCCAACTAAAGTGCAACCAACTAATCCGAACATATCTATTGCGATACGAGTAAATACGCATACGTGAGTACGCGCCAGAGCACGAACGTACTGCATATAGCTCTGGTAGCTCTGAACCTAGAAATCTGAATAGAGAGACACAATACAATACTTTCAACCATACCCATTATGAAGACGTCACAATCACCACCGAGGTGATATCAACAATATCATCCGCTTGTCGCGCGATAGATTCTGGTATGCAAAGTTGCTGGATATGCTAATCACAGTGGAACTATCACTGTATCATACTATTAGATGACACCAAGAAAACGAAATGTCCGATATACCACAAGATAGATTTCCCGTCCCCGCTGAGTTGAACATTAGCCTACCTCTCCAGAGTCCAGATATTGAGGAAGTATAAGTGACCGCCCCGTTTAGCCACAAAAAATAGTTATTAGGTCCCGACCAGGCGTTGATATGATGTCCGTCTATTGACCAGGATGCCGTGCCTTCCTAAAACTTTGCTCGGCGATGTTCTGTTCTATAGATGGATCAGGGGGTAAGTTCACAAGCTATTTAGTTATCTGGGTGCACTCTCCGGTTCTCTGAGAAGCTGTTATTTTCTTTCGGAATCCCCCGAAGAGTCATGGTTACGCAGAGAAATATGCCTAATGCACACCCGATGAGATTGACTCCACACCCAGAGATAATTACAAAATGGATACGAAAACCAAAACACGATCAAGGGAAGAGAACCAATAGCCGAGTTGAAATGCAGGAGGTACTTTGTACATATATTAAGAAACGATACACTCGAAGATTGTCCTTCTTTATTCCCAATGGCTATGGCAAACAAATTGCCTACTCATCACCAAATGGGGGATTTTATGGCCTGGAAACTTGTGGATAGCTCCTCATAGACCTTGTTCCCCCGGCTATTATGGCGAGTAAAAGTGAACAGACTTACAAAGTTTCAACTCCGAACGCTAGCGTTTCATCATGTTTATATTTATCGATAAAATCCACATCTATTTTTGAACGGCCATATCAAAGATTTCAGCTTTCCGATCTAATTTTTGCTGTGTCGAAACGGTACCCAGTTCTTTTCATATGTGATGAACAATCTGACTTAATTCCATCAAATGACGAGAAGGCTGAAGTACTCACTGCTCGGAGCATCACGTTATTTTTCATTTCGGATTCCTCACCCAAAGCTCCCAATATCCAAACACCCTCTTACCCGAAAACGCATCGTACATCTCGAGAATACAGCTGCCACCAAATCATACCAACAAAAGATATATCTGATCGAATTGACATGCACACAATGAGCTTAAGGACTGCCGGAAATTGACGTAGCCTTGGGGGGGGGGGAATATAAATTATACGAGGTTATCTCATACCCACACGTACCCTTCGGTAATTGATTCCATAATATCTTTAGTTTTATGAGTTTTAGATTCGAAGTATGATGCTCCTGTCGTGGAGTATAACTGTATATCTCAAATTGGTAAAAAAAAGTTTAAGCTACTTTGGTACTAGAAAACTAAGAATTTTTTTGTAGTATTCTGAAATTGATAATAAAATAGAGAAACAGGTATGACTCAACAAGGTCTGAGTAGGAGATAAGACATACATGGGAGTTAAGCTCGTGCGTCAATCACAAGACCTGAAGATAGATATTACATGCCTATGTGATGATGGACTTCCCATTGGAACGCCTGGCGGCCCCGAAAATTCTGGTTACGATATAAACGTCCAAGATCTTCGCATTTGTAGCCATAGGAATATCCCCGCACTGTTCCTCTTCTCTTGCCCCCCTTACAGTTTTCGTACGGAATATTACTGTACTCTGGATATCAGTGTCGACTACGCCCAGAGACGTCTGAGCAAACTATTATGCTGACGATAGATATAAAACCGTCCAATCCACAATCTATCCCATCTCCCATCCCCTACCCTCGAGCCAACGCCTCACCAACACCAAAATCTACAAACTCTCCATCCTCAATCTCCCTCCTCCGCTTCCATACCGGATTCCTTTCATATGCCTCTTTCATCCCCTCCCAATCATTTTCCACCGCTCCTGCCATCCACCACAATTTCTTCTCATGATCTGCTCTCCTCACCAACATTAAAAAATACGCCACTATACCCATCATCCTTATATCTTTCTCTCTTAACAACTCTACGAATCTTGGGGTTGCCAACGCCGGGAATTTAAGGATGAATTTAGTGATGTCGCCTCCACCGAGGATATTTAGATATTTGGCGCAAAGAGCATAGGTTTTATAATCCGGAGCATCAGGTGATAAATCATCAAAGAGGAAATTGAATGTCGTAGGGTAATCATTGTTAGGATCCGGTGACGTTTCGTTTTGTAGAATGACTTGATAATTAGCTTCTTCGCATTGGAAAAGTGTTCTCATGCCTTCATTTTGGACATATGTTGCAGCTAGATTTATCATATCTTTGAGAGTTTTCATGGGAACGAACCAATGAAGCGGTACTCTACACTTTTCTCGGGGTCTTTCTGTATTACTGTTGGATGAGAATGCCGAGTTATGAGCTTCGTTGAGGAATTTTTGACTTCCCGCAGAATGATACGTGATAAACAAACAAGTTCCCATAACTGCATCGGCTGTCTTCTCAGTAACACCTTCCTCGGTGATTAATTTTCGGTGTGTAGCAATAGCTAGTCCCATATAATGATGACTAGCTTCTATCACTTCTCTCTCTGACTTGCTTTCCGGTATTGTGCTGGTAGGAAAAGCCGAAGAGGATGATGAAAATGAGCTCCGGAGATGAAAAGCAGAAACCCCTAATAAAGCTTCCATCACTGAACGTTGACGACAGGCAAGCTGAATGATCCATAGCGATATGTTGCATGCAGAGAATAATGGAGGAACATCGTTGATATCCACAAAGTGTTGGAATAGGCGAAATTCGAGGAGGTGATCAACTCCTGACACAGAAGAAGAGATGGAGGTTGGATAACAGAAAGAAATAGGGTTGCGTGGTACAGGACGCGAGGAATGAGCATTTCGTCGCGTGACTGTTGCTATTGTAGGAAGAAGTAATTTCTTTGTGGGAAGTGCGGCAGAGGCGGGTATGAATAAATATTCACATTGTATGCCGTGCCTCGAACAATTTGCACATGTTGGTTTAGCCTCATCGCACTAGGGGAACCTGTTAGAATCGCGATTTTGTGAAGTTATCGAACAAGAATGGGGGCTCAAACCTTGAATCGTTTTGTTTTGCAGCTTTTGCATCCATATCTAGACTTTTTATGGGGCCGTCTTGTTGCTTCTTTGGGATGTGAGGACGCCATTTTTGACTAATTTAGCCCTCAAAGTGGTCTGGAAACTTTGAACTCATTCATTGTAAAGCGGCCAATAAAGGAGGGATTAATACGAGACACTAAACCACAACTAACGTGATTTGTGGTTGATGGAAAGCTAGAAGTGGAGAACGAGCACTGTGGTTTGATAAGCAAGCAATAAATCAACTGGCCAGATCTGGATCTGGCATTGCTATACTTACTTTGATTTAGCCTCAAGTTAATTGATACAGGAAAAGTATAAATGCAAAATGATGGAAGGGATGTTCTCTTGGAGGAGTGCACTGTATATTTACCTAGTAGGTATTCATGTATCAAATAGTCCAAAGTAAATCTGCAAATCATCTCTTCCTTCTTCGTGATAAGAAAAGTCTCAAGAGACCAGCACAGCAGATTAAATGCACAATTAAATGTACCACAGGACCTCCCAAACCTTTGACCCCTTTCCCCAATCCTTCTCCCCCCAACATCCTCCCACCAGCCCTCATAGCAGGAGCGACATGATACAACGACAAGGCACCAGCGACATTACGACTTGTCCTATCAACAGGTCTGGAAGCGAATATAATCGAGATGAGGCATGAAACGAAGAGAAGAATGGCATATTGTTGGATGACGGTGTGAGCTTGCGGTGCTGGGATGGAAAGTTGAGATGAAGGGTTGAGGAAGAAATTTAAGGAGGCGGGAATTTCGATCAAGGTGTGAAGGAAGAACGGAAGGCGTTGGAAGAAAGACATTGTTACTTGAAGCGCGGATGGGATTGAGGATTGAATGTTGAGGGAAGATATGGATATGGATATGGATATGTTTGTTGAAAAATACCAAGAAACTTTTACTTTTTTTGAAAGAATTTATTATTGAGCGGAGCTCCACGGCGGAGTTTAGATAATTCTGGTCAAGCCGGAGCGGGGTGTCAAATAGATCTACCCCTCGAGCCTCTCTCTCTAGTCAAACCCCTGCTTCCCGCTGGAGTCATGATTATTCCGAGATTTCAAGCTCAAGCACAATACAAACAATTCAAAAGAGGAAATAGCAAATGGTGATTACATAAAGTTCATCGGATGATGTATGATATGATATGATATGATTGATTGATTGATTGATTGAATGCAGATATATGCAGCTTTTTTCATCCTGTATCTATGATGCTTCTACTCGTATCCATTATCCATATTACCATATTCATCTATGAGGTAGATAATGCTTTTTACACGGATAAAATCAATACTGTAATTCAGATGAGAATTGAATTTTCCATGTCAAATCATTCATTCCTATTGGCATGTGAAAAATTAATATGCTTCGTTTCTCGACTTGGGTAACTTTTGGCTTCAAAGTACTCATCCCTCATCCCATTTACTTCCCAACAAAAAATACAAAAGATTATTTAGGAATCTGGTTCTTATGCCTCACATTCTTTTCATGGTATCAAGATCAAGGAAGCTAATCACATAAGACTGGATGTCCATTTCCATTTGGTTACATCTACATATATATATATCTTACACTCCAACCTCGGCTTTTACTTCATTGTTTACCTCATCAATTGAAATATTCCTAGTTAACTTAGTAGGTACTAACTACTAGTATACTTCCCTGCTTTACAACTGGTTTATATCATAAGCTCTAACGGATACTCCTGCACACTCACACTCACACTCTCTGAATATCTTCTATTCTTTTGTTTTGTTTAACATCACTCACTCACTCGCTCACTATCTATCATCAATTCTGATATTGGAATCTCTGACAACATTGAGCATATTTTCACAACCACATTTCTCAACCATGTCAACTACCACAGAAAGGCAAAATGCCCAACAATCTGCCAATCAACATGAATTCGGGAATCTCAATCTTTCAATCGTTGGATTGGGAGTCGAATATCCTCCATTCTTACTGGAACCTTCAGCATTGGATATTTTAACCAAACGTTACTATCCTGACTCTCCAGCGCAAGTTCTTCCAGTTCTCCTCACTGCCCCTTCCAATCCTCAAATCCCCAAGTGCCTAATTATCTATTCATATACACATCATGCTAACACTCAATCTCCAGAATGAAAAAAGTCTGCACAATCAACAATTTCACCGGCATTGAAACCCGCTCCGCAATCGGTACCGTGGACCACCCCATGGCAAACATGGATCGTGCACCCACAATCAGCGAACTCTGTTCTATCTTCCTCAAAGACGGCGTGGCCCTCGCTGTAACCGCTTGTCGCAAAGCTCTCCACGAAGCCCACCTCGATCCCTCCGATATCACCCATGTAGTCAGTACTACTTGTACCAACAGCGCCAATCCAGGCTACGATCATTTTGTCTGCAAAGCTCTAGGTATAACACAACCTGTGGAAAAAGTTCTCCTTCATGGAATTGGATGTAGTGGTGGTCTAGCGAGTTTACGAACCGCGGCAAATTTAGCATTGGGACATAGTTTTCGAGGGAAAAAAGCAAGGGTTTTGGTCATGGCGTTGGAAATTAGTTCGTTGTTGGTGAGGAGTGAATTGGATAGTGTACACGAATTGCAGGAGACGAGAATTGGTGTTACCCTCTTTAGCGATTGTGCAAGTGCATGTGTACTCAGTAATGGGATTGGTGGGACGGGGGAAGAGGAGAGTGTTTATGATTTGTTGGGTTGGGAACACAAGATGATTCCAGACACAGAACATGATCTAGGATTCGATGTTGATCCGCTTGGTATGTTGATACTTCTTTATTTGGGATTTATTATTCACACCAATTTTTGTGCCACGCTTTTAATCCAGAAGACTAATTTCATTTCCCATTCAAGGCTGGAAAGTCATTCTCTCCCCACGCGTCCCTAAACTCGCAGCCGAAGCAGTATCGCCCAGCTACCTTTCTCTCATCTCCAATCTCTCTTCGCTGCCCGAAGAATACCGTACTCCCGCTGACTTTGACTGGGCGCTTCACCCGGGCGGCGCCACAATCCTAACTGGGGTTGAAAAAGCCATGAGCATCTCCCCGGAACACATGCGAGCTTCCTACGATACCTACATGAAACACGGCAATTCCTCCAGCGCAACTATTTTCAGCGTGATGGATAGATTACGCTGTAAAGACATGGACGGTCTTACACCCAACGGCAGAGGACCCAAGGAAATGGTCGTAGGATGTGCATTTGGCCCAGGTATCGCGGTGGAAATGTGCATGATGAAGAGGAATCTGAATCATGTTGAACGAGAGTGGGATGGCGGGGTACAGAGCGGGGTAGGTGGGGATGTTACACCGCCTTTGACGGAGAGTGAGGGGACTAGGAGTGTGAGTGAGGGAGAGGTGGAGGTAGAGGATTTGGAAAAGGTGAAGGAGGAGGGAGAGAAACTGGACGAAAAGCTGAAGTTGGTGGAACCGGATGTTTTGGAACAAAATGCACAGTTGGGAGAAAAAGAGAAGGAGAATGAGAAGGTGGATGCCTTGGAGGAGGCACTTAATGGTGTTGCGCTTGATTAAACGGTGCGAAATGCATGGAATAATTCAGCGGGAGAATATTAAGAAATCATTACGATGGGCCAGTTTGGACGATACACATGAGATATAGTAACGAATCAGCCAAATGGAAAAAGGACCTTGGAATACGATATGCGGGTTCATGTCAAAAGTCAACGAACGGATAGTAGACAAAAGAATCACTTGTTGAAATGGCTATCTTCACAGCGGATTTTTTATAATATTGCGAAGTGTGGTAGATTAGATACCTATAGCATCATAGATGAGAGGCAGTAATGGAATATACGTTGAAGACTAAGTGTATATATTATTATATCTGGAAGTTTTTCTTTTTATTTCCTCACATGTTCCTATCTTTATTTCTTCGTTTCTTTCGTTCGGACAAGAATAGGTAATAATATATCATATTCCACACGAGGGTATTCTCTGTACTTGCTATCATTACAACAAACACAATACAACTCAGCCCACCACCGCCACAACAACAACTCTCCTCCCTCTCTTTCCTAATCAAAAACCACCTTCTTCCCACTAAACGTCGCCTTCGCCTTCTCATCCTTCGCCTTCTTCGCAGCCTCCCAACTCGGATGCAAAACCCCCACATCATCTCTCGTCTTGACCTTCTCTCTCGGTTTCACCTGCATCATATTCGCATTATTTTTATCATTTCTAAAGTCTCCCTTTCTGCCTTTATTCAGATCTCTAGCCTTTCGCCCGCTCTTCTCTGCGCGCTTTATCTCGCGTTCCTGTTCGACGGAGAGACCGCCTGCGGCAATGTGTTTGGCGCTTTTGCCGAATTTCTTCTCCCAGAGCGCTTGGCGGGCTTTTTGACCCATTCGGTTTTTGCGCACCGCGGGTTTCATGTCGGTGTCGGAGAGGGAAGAGGCAGATTCGGAGCCGGACCAGTAGCCGCCCATGAGGGTGGGGAGGAAGGTGCTGTTTTTGGTGGATTCGAGGGGGGTGGTGGTTGGTTTTTTGAATTTTTTGGCTTTGGGTTGGGGTTCTGGTGAGGGGGAGGGGGAGGGAGAGGGTTTGCGACGGGGGATGGATGGTTGGTCGTCTTCTGAGTCGGAGAGGGAGATGGAGGGAGCGGGAGAAGGAGATCGTGATCGTGATCGTGTTGGTGAGAGGGAGAGGGAGAGGCGTGTATTGGGTTTTGAAGGGTTCTTCTCTAGGTATTCCTTTTCGTCGAATGATTCTTCGTCTGAAGAGGCGCCTAATAGAGCATCGTATCGTGAAAGTGTTTCCTCATCTATTGATCCATTTCCTTCTCCATCCTCTTCTTCATCCTCAGAATCATCTTCGTCTTCATCGTCGCCGGGTGAATCGAAACCTTCCCATGAATCCTCCTCATTCTTTCTCTTCGAAGATTCTTGTATCGTATTTTCCATATCAACATCACTATCTTCACCCTCATCCTCCACCGTCTTCCTCGAGCTCTTCTTCGAATCCTCCTTCACTTTTTCCTTAACCTTATCTTTCCCCTTCTTCCCTTTATCCATAACCGGCGCCGGAATTCCCATACTCATATAACTCCCCCTAATCACCCCCTCCCAAACACTCTTCACATTCTTAAAATTCCACATCCCACTAACAACATTATTCCAAACCTTCACATCCTCTTCTCCCTTTTCTCCCTCCCAGCCCTTTACCGCTTCCCCATTCTGTCCCCATCCGGATGGCAAAAATCCACTCTCACTCATGACTTTTATTTTCCCAAGTCCTCTTGCCAATCGCTGTTCCGTAACTTTATCCAAATCCATCGTCTTCAATGCTTCAATCTCCTTTCGTATCCGCGCCATTTGCGTCGCATCGCTTACTTTAGTTGCATTTGTCAATCTCTTTCCGAGTCGTTGTCGTTCGAATCCTTTTGCGGTCTTGAGAGCGCTGCGAAGTTGTTTGCGGGCGGAGATAAGATGGATGTTGAATCCATTTTGACGGGAATTGCGTACGCGGTCGCTGGAGGAAAGAGAATCATCCTGATCGGCAGAGGAGCGCTTACGTTTAGGCATTTTGGTATGTGTTATGGATAAATGGCGAAGAAATTGAAGCTGTAGATACAGAAAAACTACGTGGAAAATGAATTGGATGAGACAAATAAATTCGGATCGCAGAAAATTAATGCAAGATGAAGAGCTCAAAATTATAGCAGGGGTAAAGTCACCGCCTCCACTTGTGGTGAGAAATATGGCAGAATAAGAAATCGCTTCCCTCGCCAGTTCGGGAAGTGCGGGGTGGAGCTCTGGGTGGAGCGTTAGGAAGTGGGGTGGGAAGGTTGATGATTGGCTGGGAGCGTCTGAAATGGCAGTGGAACGCCAAGGCTCTCCACTCAACTTAAGTCATTTTAGGTAGCAACTTTGATCACTTTAGAGCCCCTACTTCGAGCTTTTTTTTGAATTGCTGTATTATATAAGCAATATTACTGAGTTCACTAATAAATATTATAGTAGTTTATATAATTCAATCCTATTATTCAATCTATAACTAACAGAATATTATAGTAGTATATCTTTCTAATTAAAGTAGTCAATTATATATAAGATAAATTATTTGAGCTTTGAGTATTATATCTAAATTCTATTCAAGGCTTATAATAGACTAAAATATTATTAAATATTATAAACTATAACTAATTGATTGAATTTTGGAGATTGAATCTTTAAAGACCTTATAGTTTTAATGATTCAAAGTTTAAAGTATTACTTATATTATACTATATTCGAAAAAAGTATAAAAAGTTCTAAGACATCGAATGTGATAAGAGTATCAATCAAAGTGATATCATAATATGAATGATTGCTTGATTAGGTAAGCGCCTTGGCGTTCTACTGCTATTTCAGACGCTCCCGATTGGCGAGTGTCTTTAAATAAACGATGTCATCGAGGGCGCCGATTGAGTATAAATGGCGCAAACAGTTTGTGTATCATGATTTTCGTCTATTTAATCTATATATCTTTTTATATATATAACTAGCTGGTTCTAAATTGCTCATATCATCTCATATCATCTCATATCATTTCAAATAACAAAATGGCAACTTCGTCGATCCAAGCAGCAAACCTATTCAATGTCAAAGGACTCGTAGCTGTCGTCACCGGCGGCGGTAGTGGTACATTATCTCCTACTCAATTCTCTACCTCTCTAACATCAAATCTCAGGTATTGGTCTAATGATAACCCGTGCTCTCGCTCTTAATGGTGCCGAAAAGGTATATATCATCGGCCGTCGAAAAGAAGTTCTTGAATCCGCCGCATCTTCCGTAGACACCGGCAATGTTATTCCGATCGTGGGTGACGTAACCAACAAAGAAGCCGTGGCTTCCATCGTCTCGAGGATCGCGTCCGAAGTAGGCTACATCAACATTTTAGTCGCCAATTCTGGCATAGCCGGTCCCCAGGCTGCGAAGCCCCTTGCCCCGTCTTCTTCACTCTCTGAGTTTGCTTCCTCGTGGGGAAGTGCTAGCATGGAGGAGATGACTAAAACTTTTGAGTTAAATACTGTAGCTGTTCTCTCTTGTATTATGGCTTTCTTGGATCTGTTGGACAAAGGGAACAAGAAGGGTAACGTTGAGCAGAAGAGTCAAGTTGTTGCCACCAGTTCTATCGCTGGTTTCAATCGAAATATACCTGGTGGACTTATCTATGGCCAAAGTAAAGCTGCTACTACACATTTGATGAAGCAATTAGCCACACAATTAGCACCTTATGATATCAGGTGCAATACTATTGCTCCTGGGCGTAAGCTTACAAGAAAGAATTCATGTAAACTGGGAGAAACAATGCTAACTGAATCTAGTATTTCCATCCGATATGGCCGCTGGACTTATAGGTGACGGAGTCTTTGCTAAGGATAAGATTCCTTTACAAAGAGCAGGTACGGAAGAAGATATGGCAGGATGTATTCTCTTTTTGACATCGAGAGCCGGTGCTTATTGTACTCATGCAGTCATTGTAGTTGATGGAGGACGATTGAGTATTATGCCTAGTACTTATTAGATTGAATCCAGGCGAGTGTATAGCGGATCAAACAAGAAAGCGAAATATAGAAAGTAGACGGCATGTTTAATAGCAAAATCTTCGTGGTCTTATTGTAGGGCAGCCCTGATCTTGGTCGAAGCGGTTATTTTTATAGAGTATTGATACGATATCATTTTTATAAATAAAATAGAGAGTGGTACATACCTTTATATCCCATTAATGAATTGCAATTTTCAATCCCCATATCTTGCACAAGTTCAATCAGTAGCTACCTTTATTCCGTCCCAGTGGAACAATCATGGATACCCCAGAAGGATGTCAAGAGCAGACCGAGGATATAGAGGGTTATTATTGAAATGGTACATATATAAAGATAAACTTAAAATACTCGTCCTTTCATATCTCCTTCAAAATCTAGATATATGGCAATCGAATTTCACAATACAGACCTGGCCGTGATATCTCGCTTTGACTTTTATACTCATCAGTCAGACCATTTCATGCATCACCTTCTCCTCTTATAGAGAAAGGTAGCGTGTCGAAGACCAGACTCATTGAATTTTCGTGAGTTGGAGAGAGGTAGCTGTGAGAATATATAAAACTAATCCAGAGACCAAAGTATAAAAATGTTATATCTTCTCATTCCATGAGCAGTGACAGGATGAACAAAGCATTAAATTAGATCTGCTATCGAATGCAGAGATATGCAACAACATTACTTGGCCAAGAATCTCATCCCGAATAAGAGAAATGCAAAACAACATAAGGAGGACAGATGACTGGGCGAGTAAAGGGAAAGAGTGAATTAATCTTCATGAATTACAGCAAATAACAACAATAATAAAGTAACAACGGCAATGCAACAGACAGCCGACAAATAACAAGATATGCAATCAATCTCGGGTAATCGAAAACGATTGATTGATAGTCGAAAGATATTTCTGACAAGATGAATACCTTAGACGACAATGATGATAGTGTGCAATTATGATGGGCGTACGCAAATCAGTCTCTTGGATTTTTAAGTGCAGATGGTATGATGCTGAGATGTTTTTATTTTGGTGATTCGTCACATTCTACGACTCACTTTAATCGATCCAAACTCTCTCTTCACATCCAACCGAAAATCGAAGTAGATTGATCTCCAAGAAAACTTGTTCATGGCCAAAGTTGTGAATTTCATGACGGAAGAGAGATACACGAAAGGCAACCCCGGATTCTCATTCGGTGCCTGACATGATATTCAGACATGGCGCAATGCGCAGCTTCTTCAGATCTGCAGATCAAAGCCATCGGCTCAACGTATCGGTTGCTGCTGCCGAAAAAGTGTGTGTGGCGTAGATTACCAGAATATCAAGTACGTGTTTAGACTGTTGATTAATTCTTGGCTCTGGTCGGAAGTGATTTCACAGACGTCAGGATTGACCTCTCGATATGAAAGATAGGAATGCGGGTATCCCGAGCCGAATCTTGTAGGTGGCAAGAGTCGACATCTTTGCATAGTAGAGCAGGTGATATGCTTGACAGGGTCCTATTCTTCATGTATTCCTTCGTAGCGCTGAAAGATGAAGAGATCTCCAAGAAAATATAACTTCTATTGTGATAGGAAAGCTTTTGGCACGCTTTCCATAGCTTTGCCCGATGAAACCCATCTCTTCTCTTTTTCTACCGTCGTATCTGTTTTGAGAATCTGAGTCTTTTGCTCGTCACGAGGACAAACAGGATCCGATATGATTCTTCAACATTGCTGCCTCGGTTGATAAATCTGCAACGACCTGGAAGTACATTGACCGTGTGGCCTCAAAATGTGGCATGATAGGCTGTGAGCGGACTTGACTCGTACCGGACCAAAAGTAGGCTCTCAAGTTGACCTTAACTTACTCCTTTAAAATACGTTCTCCGCATAAATGTATTGTAATCCACTTTTTAAAGGTACCTTTGTCACTAGACTGATAGAAAAATGAATTGACTTCCTGCCAAGCATTTCGCCTCCGAACTTTAGTCGATTGATGTGTATAATAAGGTACCTCCGAGGCGGTTCGCCGGTCCGTTGATAGGCGCTTACAGAAAAGCTAAATAGATTCGCGAATTAGCCTCTTGAATATCACTAACTCGGGGGAGTGCAGAAACACCATGTAAATCATATCTAATATCACCGTTTAGCATTGATGGATGCATTATGGACCCCAAGAACCATATCGAAATTAAGATAACAAGTTTCGAAGGGCAACCATCATTTGTTGATCTTGAAAATGCAATTTCCACATGGAAGAAATCTGTATCGGACAGATGGCGGCACAAGGTGCGTGTTGTGGCACTTCGGATGTTCTATTTAGCCTGTGTTGCGACTCTTCAGACCCTTCATTCCTTTGAAACATAAGCGTTATATGGAATTAGGTTTTCCCCCGCATCATCCGAAGTGATGCCCAATAATCTGCAGATAATTTATATGGGGACCCCACAATATGCCAGGGGAGAATGTGGGGAGGCTCGATGCAGAATCCAAGGAGTTGTTTCCGGCGGTTGTGATCTTGTATATCCCGGATATTTAATTAAGCTTATTGGCGTCCCCGGATTATTATGATCATATGCAATCAAATCTGCACAGGGATGGATGCTATTGGATCGTTCTTTACACAAAGTCTGATTTACTGTAAGATCCTGCTAATCACCAGACTTCAATAATGTTTAGTCAAGCGAAATGGATAAATTCATATGATCCTAGAATTGTCGCCGTGATAACAAGAGACATCGATTCTAGGACAAAGTTCTGATCATCAGTTAGCATTCTACTAAAGCCAGGGTATCTCGACTGTGAAAGCGGCAACGACAAGATGTTAATCAATCTACATGCCATGCATGTTTGCTCCGTTTTGAGTAACTTCGCCATTACTTTTTTCCTCGTGGATTCTTTTCCTATTAACCGTGATTAGCACGGGCTTGGGCTACTGCTAGAACCCGCCCTCAATATAGGTGTTAAGCAGGTAGAGCAAGTTACACGTCAAATCATTTCCCTCCCATACTCGGCTGTCTCAATCGATCGGCTGTCTACCCGTCCTTCCATATTCATCAATTGCCTCTTGAAATTCCTTTTAGTCGATTATGAGAATGGAGTCACATGAAGTACATCCAGCGTGATGAGAATGTCTTGGCGAAGATGAAGACTATATAATGAATCTATTCTCGCTGTCAGTAATTCTACATCATTCAAACACAATCATCATCATTCTCTCAAAATGATCTCGAAAGTCCTTGCCTTCACTTCTCTTCTAGCGGCCGCCCGCGCACAGCAAGTTGGTACACTTACCACAGAAACGCACCCGGCTCTCAGTGTCAGTCAATGTACTGCCAGCGGTTGTACTACCTCTAGTCAGTCTATTGTCATCGACGCCAACTGGAGATGGCTTCACTCGACCAGTGGTTCCACCAATTGCTACACAGGCAACACTTGGGACACCACTCTCTGCCCTGATGCAACAACTTGCGCTGCCAACTGTGCTCTAGATGGTGCTGATTATTCTGGAGTTTATGGAATCACCACAAGTGGCAATTCGCTTAAACTCAACTTCGTCACCAAGGGTGCAAATACTAACGTTGGGTCTCGTACCTATTTGATGGCTGCTGGATCGACAACGCAATACCAGATGCTTAAGCTTTTGAATCAAGAATTCACATTTGATGTTGACGTTTCGAACCTTCCATGTGGTCTTAACGGTGCCTTGTACTTTTCTGCAATGGATGCCGATGGAGGATTGTCTCGTTTCACAACCAACAAGGTATTTCAAGAATTCAAGCTCTGTTCGGGGAATGAATACTGACTATACTTCCAATAGGCTGGTGCCAAATACGGAACAGGTTATTGTGATGCTCAATGTCCACAGGACATCAAATTCATCAACGGCGAAGTAAGTGTCTACTTGTCTTTGTAATTTTCGAAATTCACCATGTCCTAACTGTATTACAGGCAAATTCTGTAGGCTGGACTCCATCCAGTAATGATGTGAATGCTGGTGCTGGACAGTATGGTTCATGCTGTACAGAGATGGACATTTGGGAAGCCAACAAGGTCTCTACCGCTTACACTCCTCATCCATGCTCCGTTGACACACAAACTCGCTGCAGTGGAACCGATTGCGGCATCGGAGCAAGATACTCTTCTCTGTGCGATGCTGATGGTTGTGACTTCAACTCTTACCGCCAGGGCAACACCTCCTTCTACGGAGCAGGTCTTAAGGTAAACACCAACAAAGTTTTCACCGTTGTAACCCAATTCATCACCAACGATGGAACAGCATCAGGCACATTGAAAGAAATCCGACGATTCTATGTTCAAAATGGCGTCGTGATTCCAAACTCGCAATCTACAATTGCTGGAGTCCCCGGAAACTCCATCACCGACTCTTTCTGTGCCGCACAAAAGACTGCTTTTGGCGATACCAACGAATTCGCTGTCAAGGGAGGTCTTGCCACAATGAGCAAAGCTTTGGCGAAGGGTATGGTACTTGTGATGTCCATCTGGGATGACCATACCGCCAACATGTTGTGGCTCGATGCTCCTTACCCACCAACCAAGTCCCCAAGCGCCCCAGGTGTTACTCGAGGAACATGCAGTGCTACCTCAGGTAATCCAGTTGATGTTGAGGCCAATTCTCCAGGTGCCTCCGTCACCTTTTCAAACATCAAATGGGGTCCCATCAACTCTACCTACACCGGTGGAAGTGGAACTACCCCAACCAACCCAAGCTCTTCCAGCTCGGCACCGGTATCGTCTCCAACTTCTGGAGCCGGTGTTGTCAAGTACGGCCAGTGTGGAGGTACTGGATATACCGGATCCACCACTTGTGTTACAGGCAGCACATGCGTAGTCTTGAACTCATACTACTCTCAATGTCAATAGATTGCTCCCCTTGGGAAAAAATTGACTTTCGACCAAGCGCAATAGATCTCGACAAGTCTGTACATAGGGTCGGCAAAATGTTGACCATTCATCATCTTTCATGTATTTAGTTGTTGACAATTTGAAGTTGCAAGTCAGGATAAGAAAACAGAAGCAGGAAATATGGATATATAAAGAAGGCAATCGTTTCCACAGAATTTTCTGTCAAAAATCATCTGAATATTTGAGCTTGATAAATGATCTTTTGTGAATGAAGTAATTAATTGATGTAGTGGATGAAGTTATGATGGTAATCTTCACATCTGCTACTGCCAATAGTGCTTTGATGTCTGCTTATGTAATCGAATAAGCTTCATTAAATTTCCAGTGCGCAGACTCAATGAATTTTTTACAACTTACACCCACTGCAGATATGCTCCATTGATTGACAATGTTACCTTCAAAAAATTAGAATAATTTCATTCGACTTGGTATAGTAATGCTCGATCAACTCTCTACAGCATTTAGAAAGGGTAAAAAGGGTAAAAAAGGTTATCGCACGCCCACACACTATCGAAAAGCAATTACGAAATGATACTTTTCAATTGTCCGCAAGCACGGCACAAATCAGACGACCAATTTCTCGCGCAAAGAGACAAGATTGAATAACGACATCTGAAATTCAGAGCTACGAGACGGACGTAAGGAGTTGAATCATTCGAGCTCAAGGGAGATATGTCAAGAAGTTCTGCGAGAGCTGGCTTAAAATATCTTGTCTTTATGAATGTATGAAGGGCCATGCCAAAATTGATGGCACTGAACAAACATCGAGTTCGACGCATACAGCCATAACAAGTATCAATGCTTCTCGTTAGCAGGCTACGCAGAACTTTGAACATACCTGTCTGTACTATTAGATCTAGCTTCCAGCTGTTTGGCGCCTAAGTGCCATTAAGGGTTTGTTCGGTGTGAATTAAAATTTATTTTGCGATACTTTTGCAAGCAGCCCTTCATCAAATATGCTTTTGTGGATATTTCACCAGCTGGGGTTTTCAAAACTTAAACTCGATGTTAACCCCAAATCAAACTCCAAATTTCAAACTTTAGACTTCACAGCTAAATTCTCCTAAGATGTCCTGTCATTCACAGACCAGGAATTGCTTCCCTCGATTATTATACCTAATTATCAGACTAATAACCACCACATTTGCTGTTCAGGCTCATTAGGGCGAACTGGTGAAGCCATATTTCCGCTTCCTAGGTCACATGGCCTTCGCCATATCGCCTGCTCAGCGGCTAGCATCGAAACAATTAAGAAATTCTCCAGATGGCCTGCGCGATACTTTGTATGGCTATCTCCTGCTCCAATTTCCAGAATTCGATTATCGTATGAAGGAAGTATAAAATGCAACTTCTTGCAGCTTTGATTCGTTCTCATCAAAGCCCTTTCTATGATCTAGATCTTGTTCCCCTGAATTCAGGGTCCAAACTAATATAGTGAACAACCCCACTCCAGAAATAACATCCTAGTACTTCGTACATAAATTCATACTTCAACTTGACTTTCAGGGGAAAATCAGCTAACCTCGTACATCGTACACCGTCCTATGTATGGATACGAAGTATTTCCCATTCTCGCCACCGTAACTGTTTCAATCTAGTCCAGAACCATAAATAGCCTAGGCACAGCCCGCCGATCCAATATCGGCAAATCAGTATCTAACGTGGGTTGAACCCGGCTAGGACCTCCATTCTCGAACTTTGGAAGAATTCAAAGAACCCTTAAAAATGCTCACCTCCACTAATAATCCACATCTAAAGCCTTCCCCGTCCGTGTCGCCGTATCCGCGTAATACCCAAAAGTAGCTCACCATATCCACAAATCACCATCTCTTGAATTCATACAAGATGTTGATCCTCTCCACCAAGTCCACCTCTGGCTCGTACGACGATAATGCAAAGAAAAACTCAAGATTGGAGAATTACCATAATATTAATAACATTGCGACGTTGCGTAGCTGTGGTAAATTAAAGCACTGACTTCCGATGTCATTACGCGATGCAGGGCTCACCGAGCGGACGGTTTTGGGGTGAATCAGGGGTAATGATACTCTCTCCACACAGTACCTTGACAATATGATGAGAGCGAGTTCTTACATGGTAAGGTCAGTGAAACTATATCATGAAGCTAATCCTCTCCATGAATGCCATTGGCGTTTTAAACTACTTGCACTCTCAGATTTAGCTTCTTGTCATTCTTTGATCAATTGACACTTGCATTGACCGGTTCGTTTCAGATTACGACACGTGAAATTCACACTTCCAAGATATACAACATTGAAGCTTCTCTTTAATAACTTCTCGAATAAAATTCTCTGAAAACTTCATTCAAAACACCTTCCTTCATCTTCACTTCAAACAAATCTAAACAATCAAAAATGTTTTTCTCATCCTTCATCACTGGCCTCCTCCCCATCATAACAGCCACTTCTACACAAATCGAAGCCCCTCAGCATCCCAGCATATTCATCCTCAGCGATCACGCAGGCAGTACCTCAGCACTAGGAAATGCCCTACAAACTCTAGGGTACACACATATTTCCGCAGAAACACTGAATAGTTCGTTGCCACAACTCAATACCCACACATTCAGCGAAATTTCCACCGATGCCGCCTCAGACAAGCTCATGATCCAATACTCGAATACAAAATTCATCGTTCCTGTCTCAACGGTGCGAACAAATCAAGCTGGGGAAATCGATGCAGAGAGAAACCCCTACGCTAATAGCTGGCTCAATCATTTGGCTACTTGGAGTAAATTATCGCAATACACTTCAGTCATTGATACAGCTAAGGATATCGAGATTGCTCAGCCCGAGCAATTAGATTCCGTCACAAGTTCCCTCAAAAAGGAAGGAAGATTATTAGAACTTGCTCTCGACGAGCAAGAAAACTATAGAGGCGAGAAATGGTTGAGATTATGCAAATTCTTGGACCTGGGATACAGCGTGGTGGAAAGATTAAATCTGAAGGAATTCCCTTCTTCGATGAGACAAGAAAAGAAAACTGCAGGCTGGTTCGGAAATTTTGGAATGTGGAGATTGGTTGCGCAGGGGAGTGGTGTTTGAAAGGTCGATGGATGATCGATAAAATGCTTTCGAGATAATCTTGAGCTGGATGCTGGAGACTTCGTGCCGGTTACATAATTTGGCCGGTCGATCTGCATATCCCCTGATGCAGGTGGATATGCGTGAGCGTTGCGCCAAGGAATAACGGATACCACGTGACGTATGGCATCCAGCATCTGGCGGTCAACACGTGCAAAAGTACTCCTCGATCTATTTCGCAGGTTCTGCTGGGGGGTTTCTGCAGATAAAATTTGCTTGTCGAGTAGGTGTCTCATTATACAGGTGTATGGGAGACAGATAGAAATGCGCATCATGGGACCATTTGAGTCAGTACATCAGTATCAAATGCTGTCAGCGAACCTTGTTACAGAATTAAATTAGATAGCTAGCTATATAGAGATACTTTACTGGTTCATACTTTTACGGGAACATTGTTCTACTTTTATACGTGATGATTTTGTTGTACGCTAGATATCTCTTATTCTCCTGTGGTCACCAACCAATGCAAGTGTGCTGGGTGAGTGCAAGAAATAAACCATGATAAAGATCGCTAAAGGGGAACAAACTAGTAATAGTACCTGCGGCTGATTGATTTCTCGTTGACTCCATTTGATACTACTTTGTTTTCAATCACCGTCTAACATCTTCTCCCAAATAATCTGTTTCTCTGCATCATACTCTTCGGCAAGACACTGCATGATATCTCCCGATTCCCCAAGTGCCATGTCAATATTCGAATCAATGATAGGTAACAGTCGTAAATCCATTGTAAAGACCAAATATAGTAGCTGTCAAGCATAGACTTTAGAAACCGTTATATCAAGAATATCTCTGGCCTAACGCAATCAAGACACCAGCCAACACTGCACGAGATGAGACAGGAGCAGACTAACGAGAATCCATATTAGACCTCAGTAGCTGTATTTCTAGACTCTAGACAAGCTTTCGAAGTTGTATGTGTGTAATAGCAAAAAGACCAGAAATCCACTACCCATCATCAGTCTGGAAACTCTGTTGAGGCTTATTTTGCGTCTTCTGATTATTGAAAGGTAAAATTCAGCACCAATACAGCACTGTCAACTTCAATATGCTGGAGTGCCTCAAAACTGAACTTTCGATATCCTTCAGAAATCGGTTCTCTTCATCTGGGAGCAGTCTGCCACTACTATAGCGGAAGAGGTGATCATAGTGCTGTGGATTAGAGTCTGTGAACATCCTCGATGTCGCGCTGGATCAAACGTAGTGTTCTGGAAGGTAAGGATAGAATACCCGAAGGACGTATAACAACGGGCACAGATAATATTCAGCACATCACTCGACGACCGATATAGTACCGCAGCATGAAGAGTGTTTTTTAGTGACCACACCTGTGATGATGGTATTCTCTTGTTGTGCATAGTAACCCACGTGGAAGAATTGATTTTTGATGGTTCATTTAGGATTCAGATTAAGCAACAACATATGCACACAAACGCATCTATTCACTTGTATTGCAGAGGCCTTGTGAAGTTGTAACGAACCGTATGTTGTAATGAACCGTATGTTGTAATGAATCTTATGCTGTATTGATGGTCGAGAAGGTAAGCAGTGCAGTATTATTCCTTTCCCATTTGGCTGTTGTCTTCAGTAATATATTAGTAGTATATTAATCACGTGACAAATAGATCATGGAGATTTAAAATAAGATTACTTCATCAACAGTATTATTGGACCTTCCACCGGAGTTACAGCGCCTACTCGGGTGTTCGGTAGGGACACATGCTCCGAAGTTATCAAATTTAGTGGCTCAAAACTCACTAAATGACGTCTCTTACAGGGGGGTTTCAGGCTAGCCCACACATTTTGGTATTATTCCTGGGGACTTGAATGAATAATGAATAATGAAAATGATCAAAGAATGTTAGTGGATTGGTTCAATACGATACGTTGCTGATACATGCAAAGTACCACCGGTACGATACGAGAGAGAGACTTACTTGGACTTCGTATCTACCGGAATATATTCTGCATATAGAATCAACCTTACCCATACTCCAGTTTTTACTCACCGATTAGAATCCAACAAACCAAATTAATCTATCAAACGTCACTCAGTACCATCTATAACAATCAATCATCTCGGAATCACCACATCAACACCCACCGCCTCTTTCCCTTTCTTTCCAGCTGTGCATTGAATCGCCAGCGAGGTGTTTATATGACTCAAGATGGCAGACCATGCTTTTGCACTTAGGAGAGATTTTATTACGGGACTCCCCAAGATTTCTTCATCTTCATCAATCGCAGATATGAGAATCACCGAATCTCAGAAGTTGAAAGTCCTCGTGGCCGCAAATGGAAGTAAAGATGTCGCACAAGCTCTCGCACTCATCGTGAGGTTATCCAAGAATCCCAGAATCGAAACACGAGCGATCATTGATGAAGAATCATGGCCATCATATCGATTATCACAAGAAACACTGGCATATCAAAACAAAAGGTTCTTGACGAGGGAGATGGATGAGGCGAGGAAAGGTATAGAACGAGACCAAATCGAATATTTCCGACAAGAGGCCTTTGAATTGTGTGACTGGGCAGATATACTGGTACTAGCACCTATCGATGCCGACACGTTTGCGAAAATGTTGCACGGCATAACCGATTGTCTGTTGCTCGAAATTCTCCGTGGGTGGGACGTTTCCAAGAAGATATTGCTCGTACCAGGAATGACGACATCCATGTGGGAGAATCCGATCACGAAGAAACAATTGAATAAAGTGCGAAGAAAGTGGCAATGGGTTCGAGTCATGCAACCAATACTGTGGCATTATGATGCAAAGGGGCCCGGGAAATGTTTCGTCGGATGGGATGGATTCAACGAACTGGTGGATGTTATCAAGAATCAAGCGGAACTTTTGACAATTGGACATGATGTGGAAATTGCTGCATCTGGTGCGGCCAGTCTCGCAAGATATAATATGAAGACGGATGCGCTCCTTCCACCAGAGATATGGTCACTCATTTTCGAATATGTAGGGGATTGGGAGGTATCGAGAGCGCTCAACGTGTACGCCAAAATACCAAGGCCGATCGAGTGGCAGCGAAAGCCTGACGATGCGAAAGACGAATTACAAACTTACATGCGATCACTCGAGTGGATTATTCTTACATCTCCCGTCTACAAAATCATCGATAAATTAAATACAGCCCCCAAGAATATGCGAGAGCTTTCCCCGTTGTGTGTCAAACTCATCATCAAATTCTGCCTGACAGAAATTCTCTCATATTTGGAAACAGAATTGAAGCACGTGTTTTGGGCTACTTTTGGACAGAAGCTTTTACCCACAAAAGCTTCTGCCGTTTATGGACGTACCGAAATTCTGGAATGGTGGCGCACGTCTCCTTCTTTCTTGTCTAAAGACTATACTGCAGAAGCTATCGATGGAGCCTCAAAATATGGATACGTACATGTTCTCGATTGGTGGAGAAAGTCTGGACTTCCTTTAAAATACACAGAATTGGCGCTAGAACAAGCATCTTCCAAAGGACACATGCTAGTTCTTGAATGGTGGAAACAAGCAAGTCTTCCCCATAACGAAGCCGAAAGACGAACCCGACAAGCAGAAGCGACAACAAATTCCTCTGATGTTCTCCCAGCTCTACAACTCAAACCTGGTAAAGCACTGCTTGCCGCAGCGCAAAACAATAAACCTCTTGTTCTCCGTTGGTGGGAGAATTCCGGTATCCCTATCACACATTCTGAATCCGTGGCTAAAGTCGCATCGGCTCATGGGCATGTCGCATGTTTAGATACATGGCGTGAACTCAAGGGCGAGAAATTAACGTTCGATAACCAGGTTCTAGTAGGTCCTACGAAGAATGGTCATGTAGAAGTCCTGGAATGGTGGGCAAATCTGAGTCATGGATCAAACGGAAGACCGGGTGGAAGAGTCGAATATAAAACCTGTGATATAGAAGAAGCACTTGAAGATAGTGTGGGAAATGAAGGAGAGGAGTTGGAAGTTAGGAGGTGGTGGGCGAAGATGGGGTTGAATTTGGGGGGTTCGGTTAGTGAGTGGACGAGGGTCAAGGTCTTGTAGATGAAGTGACGTAACTTTGGATGATATTATGTTGGTAATGCAAGAATATATAGGATTGGATGGTCTGGCGTGCATGGATATGGTATCAGCATTCGAGTGGAGTTGCATAAGCAGTTCGATATTTGAAATACTTGGAGGAGGGTATAGTAAGTAGTCTTACTTTGAATAGCTTATGCCTGCTTCCATATAATATAATTGACACATCGAAAGAGCACTTCATGTTCATCAATCATACAATATCTTTTCATATCCTTTGAACTGACCTTCACTTCAAATACGCATCCCTGGGCAAATGGCAACAAGAACACCCTACATTTATCCAAGAGCACCTTCTTTGCAGGTGTGCTATTGATCCTTGCTTCTTTCTAGATCATGTGCCATAGTATTTCATCAGGGTTTAAATGATTCATAGATCCTGGATACAAAAATGCAAGTACGTTCTTGTATGCGAAATGGGTATCAATAGATGAGTTTCTATCAAGTCTTTGCCCAAACGGCGGCATGGTCGTCGACGCTTTACTATTTGCTATAAAGGCAGAAAGCGGTCATGCGGCTGTAGGGTCATTATTTGCAGTTCCAATCAGACTTCTTGCTCATAACTGATGCGGCTGATTTTTTTTTTCTTTACTTCGTGCACTAACTATAGAGGCAAGTCAGTCTTATCCACTGTAACCAAATTAGAAAACACATCTTCCAAATCCCTCGCCTTTTCCTCCATCACCATCAATGCTGCTTTCGAAAAACTCCATATTTCTCTCACTGAATTCCGGCCAATTAATCCCCACCATCTACCTCGCATCCTCCAATGGCGACTCCCTGGTTCCATTCATAACCAGCAGTCGTGGATCAGCACCATATTCTAATAACGACTCTACAATAGGTAGGTTTCCCATCGGAGCATAAAATCGAAAGCAGGTTGTATCAATAGCGTAATGAAGTGGGCGCCCCATATTTTGTTCCGGGCGTCGGGCTTTGTCTAGTGTGTTTGGATCGGAACCGGTTTCGAGAGCTGTGCGTAGGTTGTTGAGGTTTTCGGTAATTGGGGGACGGGAGATGAATTCTCAATGTAGAGGAAGCTATTCGATGTGTTTGGAGAGTTTGGATGGAGGATTCGGTGAAACGTATTTGAGAACTCGCAGGATGGAGTTTGGATTTTATTTTTATTTTTGAAAAAGTGGTGAGGACGTGAGAGAGTTAGAACTTAGAAGCGTTTGATGAGGAGGGTTTTGACTTCGATGGAACTGTGCTTATCTATTCGGTAGTCCTAACTTGATACCAACAATTGGAACTAAAGGCTGTTCTTTAGTAGTGTTATGTCTTGTGGGGTAGTTCAAGGGGTAATTATCCCCTATCCTGGATTGCTACCATCTTTCTCTCCAAATCCTTCTTCACGTTACCAAGTTGCCTTTTCCATGGTGAAACCAGTGGTTATATTCAAGTATGGGCATAAAGTAGCGCTGCATCAAATGTCAAGGAATAGATATCAGATTACGTGGAAGTCCTCCCGAGGAACACGCATTATTGCGTTGTATACTTTATATGGACATCGTTAACTGGGGATACAACTTCCATGCCATATTTCAAGAGGAGCTAGCTACACATTCCTTCGTCTCCAGGGCAGCGCTTATGATACGTCTAATGCTTTGCGTCTCAGTGATCTATTTAGCACCTTCTCCATGGCATTTTCTTTAATATATTCACGTGTCAGTCGTACTTCCATTCAGCTATAGCTAAAGCTCTTGGGATTTTATTTGCATGTCCCAAATGCTGGGAATATATGAAAGTGAATCACATATCTCTGTAGTTCTCCATGCTTTGAATCATGCTTTACTACCAGAAGCTAATGAACTGTGTCTCGAAATAACTACTTTCATATGACACAGCGAAAAATATATTGGCTATCAATGTGCTGATACGACTGTACTGTTCATAACTGTTCCACCAAAATTTGAAAAAGTTATAGAAGACCAAATGCCCAAAGAACGGCAGTACTATCTATTTTCGGATTTTTATAAATCTGCTGTCCCCACTCTTTCATAAATCTACAGTTCATGAAGAAATACTTTTCTCGTGCTAGCAATGTCCCCCACCAGACCCCAATCGGAGTCCATCACCCCCCAAAGCCATAACGCATCAAACAGTAACAATCCTTTCCAACCGTATACGTATTTAATGATCCAAGATATTTGCATTGGATACATTATATAGCTACTAGAACATATCAGAGGCGCAGTAGTCGCAATGGGTGGGTTTCGTATAAATATTCGAATACCTATCCCCAAACTATTATTAACAAAGGACCAATTAAAGACCCCAATATTTATCTATTGAAAATAACTAAAAATCCCTATTAATATTTGTAGGTAACTATAAATACCCATTTATTATATACTCAAAATTAAAGTTATTTAGAATTTCTATAATTTTCGTATTTTTAATTCAATTTGAATAGTTTTAATATAATTGAAATTATTGAAATTGAAATATAAGGGTATAACCCTGACTTATAAATTCGAAATTGAAGGTTTTAAGATTAATTAGATTTTAATCCCTATATTTTATTTGCTATAAATTCTATATAAGTTTATACCGAATTCTATTAATTCGAATATATTAAATATAAAATTAAAAAAGAGGTAAATAGTATTTGCAATTTGTATATATTTATTATACAAAAATCAAATAAAATATAAGGGTTTTAATCTTCAATATTCTTATTCTTTATTAAAAAAAATCGATAGAATATAATAAGGATTATTAATGAAAATCCCTATTATATATATACTTTGACTATCTAATCCATAAAACTAAAACCCTAATATCTATAATCAGTTGTTGATTAATAGAAATAGCTTTTTCTATTCCTATAGCTAATTATAATTGTGGGTACCTGTAGCTAGCTATATTACCCAAGCCACCTATTGCGATCACTATAGAGGCGTTAAATGTGTTAAGTGTATTCCACCTCATACTCCTTCCGAGAAGTATGGGTTAGATAATCTGGGATGCGAACACTATGTCGCGATTCTGGATATTTTCCGACAAAGGGATGGAGAAATCAAATGCTTTATCTATCCAGTAAGGCAGCAAGCAAATAAATCAGTATAGAGGTTGAAAGAGTAAGTATTGTAAAACCCACTTTTAATAAAAACTTGTTATTTTAACCAAATTTTATTATCGCTTTAAGGAATTTAATTATATATTGAGCTATTCCTTCCAAATCTTTGAATTTGATCGATTTTATAACTTTTTATCAATTATACTCAATTTTAATAGATTTATAATAATTGAAACTTTTAAAGCTTTCAATAAGCTTTAATTAACTTAGAATAGCATTTTCTTTAAAAGAAAGCCTATAAGTTTAATAATTTTTATATATTTTTGTAAATTTGTACACTGAAATATACATTTACAATACTTTCGCCAACTTTTGTTTATCATTATCAGAAAAAGGTATTTTGTTACTAGCATACTGCTTAGTATTAATCATATCATATATGATTTCCAACAATCATATAAATTTTTAAAGAGTGTGATATTCTAATTGGTTAAGACCCTTACATATGGGGAAAAGCACAGCTACTCTATAGTGTGTTTTATGATACTTTGACCAGCAACCTTTATAGAAACTTAATTCTACTAATATCAGGGTATGAGTAAAGACTTATATTGTACTATAAGGGTAGAAGGCTATGGAAAAGAGAGGTCCTATTTATAAGAAGTAGGATATATTAGTGGTTTATATCTGAGGTATAAAGGTAATTATAGAATATATAGTTGATATTATAATAGTACCTTTTGTTTAAAATGATTGGTTTTATAATTGCAATATATATAACTTCTATGAAAATAAAAATAATATTAAAATATTCTAATTTCTATTATTAGATTAAAATGAATCTTCTTTGGAGTAGTAGTTAATTGATGAAGCTTTTTAGATTTGTTTTGACTTTGTTTTGGGAGTATATTTGATATTAATATTAATAGAATATTAGAATCAGTAAATCTTTTGAATCCTATTCAAATAGATGGATCTAATTTGTTTAAATTAGTTAAATGAAAAATAATAATTATATCTTTTTGGCTACAAAAATCTTTAGCAAATTGTTAGAATGTTGGATAATATTTCTATTTGATTTGATAATGAAATCCATTTTTATTATAACAATCAAGGAGTTTATTGAATTCCTATCATTCGGTTTTTTTGTTTGTTTTATTATCCCTTTCGAGAATACAGTTTTAGTTCTAATAGGATTTAGTTTTATTGATTATATTCTAACTAAATAATTTAAATGAATAATAGAATAATTGGAATAATGAATTATAGAATATAAAGAAAATCTTGAAACTAATAAATAATTAAAGTAAATAGATATATTTATAAACTTTAAGAATTTTGTAAAGACTATTCTATTTATTATCACCTTTTTTTATTAGGCGATTAGTTTTTATATTTTTAATATTAATCTATATTTTATTATTTTTTATATATAAAAGAATATTGATATAAGTTCTATTAATATAATCCTTGTATTTTTGAATAGATTAAATAGCGAAAGCTTTTAATTTCGTTAAGATAAGATTGAATCGATTTGTAATCTTATTAACTTTTAGGAATTTATATTTCCTTTAGTATAACAAATTCGAGGATATAAATGAAGAGGGCTCGATATTGAATTATAAATAAAAACTATAATTTGTAAAAAATGGGAATATATTGATAATCTCTAAAGTAGTATTATTGAGTGCGAATTTTGTAAATAAGAATTAATTATATCAATCATTCTAATAGAAGTTTATAAAAGTTTTGAAATATTATTCTATTATTATATTGATTCTTTTTGTTTGATCATCGAATTCTGAGTGGAATAAAAAGGATTGTTTTAGAGCGATCGATAAACATTCCAATAAATATTTCTAGAATTCTAAAACAAATTGTAAATTTCTATTGGAAACAATATTATTGGGAGTATTATATAGATAATAAACTTTCTTAATAAATTAATCAATAAACTCCTTTATGAATAGTTCTATAATTAATATAAAATGATATATTTTTATTAAATAATAAATAATTATAATAATATATTGATACTTCTTTTTATAGTATTTGCTAATTGATAATAGTATAATATAGTTAATAGAGATATTGGATTAGGGATGAAATGGTATTGATAGGGGTGTTATAGGAGCTGCCTCTAGGGTCACATAGAAGTGACTAGAGATCTCTCGAGGTGGTTTAAACTAGACTTCAAATAGGAATTCAATATAATTATAACTAGTTACAATTCTCATAACTATAATAATAAAACTAATGATTATTCTTAAGTATGAAACTCTATATTATAATGAAATCCCATTCCTTATATAGACCTTCGTTCTCTAAATCGAATCGACAAGCCGAATCGACTCTCTTATTATATGACCCTAATCACGTGACACAGAATATGTTACCCTTCGTAACAAGGGGTTCTAGAAATCCGGGTATAATAAGACGGGAGGCTTTGGTTCGGAAATAGAATTGATAAGTTTGTATAAAGTTTCGATTTCCTTTAATATATTAGATTACTAATAAGTATAGGAGATTAGATTAATAGTTTTAATTTGATCAGAATATTTGATGGGTTTAGTAGAATATATTTGGTATATAATTTGTATATAGAATTCAATAGAGGAAGGAATGAAAAGGCGATTTTGATAAAAGATTTTATTATTAATTAGTTTACAATCTTATAAAGCGATTTGGAGGTCTTTTCGAATCAATAATAATTAATAGTGGGTAATTGGGTTCTAGAGTGTTTTGTATATAATAGTAATCAATTCGAATAATTCGTATATTTTATTAATGAGATTATCGATTAGCTTTTTGATATTGGGAATAATTATATCTATAGGAACTACAATAAAATCAATATTATTATTTATTTATCAAATGAGATTCTTAAATATAGTGATATCGAATACTCTTTTTGGGAGAACTATTTGTAATCGATTCTTGATTTGATTATTATTGGGATTTGTATGTATAAAACAATCTTTTGTTTTTCGGTTTAATATATTAGGGTGGACCATTTTATAGCTAGATCGATATATAATACGAAAGTTGAAATTAAATAGGAATTCAGCCCATCTAGCTTATTTCTGATTTAGTATTTTTATTGATATGAAATATTCCAGATTCTTATAATCCGTAATAATTTCAAATAGCTCTTATATTCTATATAATTTGGGTTTCTATTCTTTTAATAATTTAATGATGGTTAATAATTCCTTATTATAAATCTTATAGTTATATTTAATGGTATTATATTTCGAGGAGAAGTATATAATTGAGTATAGTTAGTTTTTATTGTTATATTATAAAAGAATATTATTTGTAGTTTAATTCGAAGTATTTATTTCGATAACTGTATAATAATGGTAATCCAATATTATAAGAATCAGAGTAAAAGCGAAGACTTGTTTTAATATTTTGAAGGTATTCTTTTGATTATTAATCCAATTCTATATATTCTCTTTCCTTAATAAATAATTCAATAGTTTTATAATCTTAGAAAAATTATAAATAAAATATCAATAAAAGTTAGCGAATTCTAAAAAACATTAAAAATCTTTAAATTTAATTAACAATTTTTATTTGAGAATAATTTTAATTTTATTGAAATCTATTTCGATATCGCTTAGAATAATAATTAGACTAAGATATTTTGTTCTTTTTGTTTCGAATTTGTATTTATTGATATTGATTTATAATTCAGTATCAATAAATCTCTAAATTACTTTACGAATTTGCTTTTAATAGTTTATAGTATTCTTGGAGTAAATCAGAATATTGTTTAGATATACTATATAATTCTTATTCAAAAGATCGAAAAGAATATAATTAATATAATTCTGGAATAAGATAGGAGTATTACTAAAGTCGAAAGGTATTATTAGGGATTCGAATAGATTGAAGCAAATTATGAAAGCGGTTTTCTATTTGTAGTTTTCTGTGATCTGTAATTTGTTAAATATAGTGATGATATCTAGTTTGGTATAGATTTTAGTATAGTATAAAGTGTTAAGGGTTTTTTTAATAAGTAATAATGGGTATGGTTTTTGATAGTAATATTATTTAACTTGTAATAGTTCTAGTGAATTCGAATACTCTCTTTAGGTTTTATAATTGTCGGAAATAGACAGTAAGTTGTATATAATATAATAATATTATATATAAGTATCTATAAGATAATTTTATACTATAGAACAAAGTTACTACCTATACTCTACAGAAGAGATTTATAGGGGGAAGCTAAAGGTATATACTACTTAGTAGTATATAATATATATGATTTCCAACATCCCCCCTATAGTAGAAATACTATTATCTAAACATATAAACCTTAGCTAATCTATATACAAATCATAAAGAGCCTTATTAACTCCTATAATAATACTAGCTTTCTAAACTACCCATAGTATCTATATCTCCTATAAAGTTCGAATACCCTATAATCTTTCATTGTATTATAGTATAAGAGTACTTTTAACTTTAAGCTTTATTCCCTTACCTATAGTAGATGAAATTATAAACAATAATCTAATATTATAATATTCAGCCTTCCAAATCCAATCCTAATCCTTTTCCATATATAATAAAGTCAAAATAGGTTAACTACTTTGTAAATATATTAACTATTTGCTTAATTCCTAGTATCTATATAATATAGAGTCTTTTAACTTCTACTATATCCTTTTGAATATAATACTATTGGATATTGATATATTTAGTCTTACTATAGAACTTATTCTCTTATATCCAATTAACTCCGCTTGTATTATTGTAATATAGGATTGGAATAAATGATTTATTGTCTAATCGTTTATTAAAGTCTTTGATTAGCTTTTCTATTTATATAATCTTTTTAGTTCCTTTATTGGCTATTATAATCTCTATTTCTATTATATAAAAGGGAATCGATTTCTGTTTTATTGATAACTAAATTATAATTCCTTTATATCTAATAAAAGCTATTCCTTATATTAACTTTCTATCTATTATAGATCCCTAAATAAAATCTGTATATCCTTGATATTCGTATAGAAGTATATTTAGTTGATTTGAATAAACTATACTAACTGAATATATGTTAACAAGATATTGAAACAAATACTTTATAAGTACTAAATGACTTTCCTCTGATACTTATATAACTCGAGCTAACTAGCTTATAGAATATATTATATCGAATCGAATATAATTAGAGAAATAGATAATATAGCTAATAATTTAAAGGTATACTATTTTGTTATTATTGTAAAGGAATTTATCTTTATATATATCTCACACAATAGTACCAGATAATAAAAAAAGGTTTTTCATATCTATTATATCGATATCGAATCTTTACAGAATCTTCTTTATATAATTGGATTGATATATTTTAAAAAATCGAATTTATTGATTTCACTCTATTTGAAATCCTAAAAACATTTTAGTTTCACCTAAATCCTTATATTTCCATTAACTTCCTATTATCTTTTTTATAGAATTAATACTAATACGATTTCTTATTATTAATAGATTATCTATATATAATAGAATATATACTCTCTTTCCTATAAAAAGATTTAGATCTATTATAGATTCTTCAAGTTTGATCTTTTTAAAGAATTTCTATATAATTATCCACCAAATATATAAAGTTTGTTTGAACTTATAAAAAGACTTTTTCAATTTGAGATATAGTTTATCTTTGAACTTGATTTCCAAAAAGATTATTTCGAAGAATCTTAGGATTTCCATAAGGATTTCTATATTCGTTAGTTCGCTATTCAAAAATATAATATCAACATCCATATTATCAATCTCTAGATCTTTTGCTATAGCTTTTATTAATAAAATATATAATATTGAATACCTTATTATATTAATAAAGATCTCTTGGAAATCTATTTTATATTTTTACAGATACTCTTTAATAATTAATTATACTTTTCTTCTGATTAATTTACTGAAGCAATCTAGTTTATTCCTTAGAATATATTTGCTATTTAATAGTTTTCTATTAGTGAATATAGCTCCATTTATGATTTTGAAGGTACTATTATCTTTGAGACTTTGTAATTTACGCCTAATTATATCTAATTATACTTGAGTATCCTTTTATATAATATCCTCGAATTCTATTATTTCTTCCAATATTGATTTAGAATTACTAACTAGAGTTTCTTTAGAATATATAGAAATAATAAGTAATACTTTGTATTACTAAACAACTTAATCATTAAAAATACTCCCTAACTATTTCTTATAACTCTTATTCAATTCAATTTGAACTAGAATAGTTATTAAAGTAAATCTAACTTTTAGAATCTCTATAACTATTTATATATTTTGTAATCTGATTATAGATACTTATATTGCTTATATTAGCTATTCAATTATTTATAATTATTATTATTAAAATAATTGTAATAGTGATTCTTGTATTATAAAATAGATCTAAGCTTTTTTTCGCTTGTTTATAATCTAAGCCTCTTACTTATTAGTTTATATATTTTATATATTATTTTGTATTACTAATTACACTCTTTGTTTTGTAATTTTAGGCCTATTATATAAAAGGATCTTTCTTTTTCTTTCTATTCTAGGCTAGTCTAGAATACTCTTGTCACGGCGCCAACTATATATTCTATAGTTGCCTTCGTGCCTCAGGCACAGACCATTAGTATATCCTATTTCCTATAAATAGAATCTCTCTTTTCTATAGCCTTCTACCCTTATAATATAATATAAGTCTTTACTTATATTTTAACAATTTGTACCATCAATAAGAAAGCTATTATAGCTTTATTTTAATTAATTCTATTAAAGTCATATACTAATTATATCAATTATATCTACCACTAATTAATCATATATCCTTACTACTACTATTTAGGAATTCTACTTAATTGTTTTAATCCTGAAAGTATTCTAAATATAACTATATTTATATTAATACCTATACCTA
This sequence comes from Sclerotinia spermophila, assembly GCA_038090695.1. Taxonomy (NCBI): domain Eukaryota; kingdom Fungi; phylum Ascomycota; class Leotiomycetes; order Helotiales; family Sclerotiniaceae; genus Sclerotinia; species Sclerotinia spermophila. Next base: position 73 of record JBBMOJ010000441.1, on the reverse strand, counting down.
ACCCAGTATCTAGCTTAATTCTGTATTACCCTTTCTTGAACTATATTATTAACTCTATTGAAATCGATATTAT
>JBBMOJ010000440.1:0-33842 GCA_038090695.1 Sclerotinia spermophila | reverse complement strand
CCAAGGCTCCCTCACGTGACACGCGAATGTATCAGGTGATGTCTGTCGTAACACTATACACCCATACAAAATCCTTTAAATCAACCCCACTAAGCTTTCTAAAACCCCTTCCGATTCTATTTCGAATATAATTAAATATATTCATTGATTATATTACCTTTCTCCTAGAAAATGAATATTTCAAATTTATATATAAATACATTTTAATTGTAATTTGTAGACTAATAAAAATACACTATTTTGTTAACACAAAAACTTTGATTATAAAAGAGTTAGTTAATATTTTTATAGGCTGGATCTACACCTTATATAACTTACCCAATAATATCATTTCGAATTATAGAATACAATTTGTATCAGGATTTTAATTTCAACTATTTAAAAAACTAACAATCACTTTCAAATACTCTTCAATCTTTTATCCACAAATTAATAGATAAACCAAACATATTAACTTTATCCTTAAACAATATCTCTATACTTTTATCAACTTCCATCAAGATAATTAAATAGAATGATTATTATTAGCAAAATTCGTATTCAATAATATAATTTCAGAAATAATAGGATATTTATTATTCTTCACTAATTATAGTTTCAACCTATATATCAATATCAAGCCTAGCAAATTATACTTACCAAAATTTACATTAATACAAAAATATAAAATTTTCAAAGTAAATAAAACTATAAATAAAATAGAGCGGATTATAAAGCAACTCTAAGCTTTCACTAAACAGGCCATCTTTATATACAAGAAATATACAAACCATTATAAATTAAATTCCCTATACTACAATATAAAACAAAAAGTATTTATCAATACAAAGAACATAAAAACATTATAAAAAGCAAAGAAACTAAATAACAAATAGATTAGTCTTTATAAGATTATAAAAGTATACCCTCACTCATACTTTATTCAACCATTAGAAAATATACAGATATTTCTAATATTCCATTACTTGCTTTTTATCCCCACAAACGAAAATATATATTTCCCAAATCAAACTAATATCAATAATTTAAAGTCTTTAACTATATGAAATAGAATCCTTGAAAGAGAGAATAGAAAGGATGAATTAATATAAAAATGGATATTTAAAGAAATATTAAACAATTATAACGAAAACGAATACTATTATTTAATAAAATATAAATACTATATTCCAACCTGATAATTAGCCTCTAATTTAAAAAACAATGAAAAGATTATAGCTGAATATTATTATCTACACCCTGAAAAACTTAGCTCTCCAAAATAGATATTAAATAATTCAAAACCTAACTTAATATTGAAACTTATAATATACAAAATGTTAAAACCAAAATACTTGATAAAATAAAAGAAAATATAATTTGAATAGAAAAAATACTGTTGGGATATGGATTATGTAATCACACTAATGTCTCGGCACAGCCCTAGCAACTATGTTAAATAGATTTGTAGCTTCTTAGTTTAGATCCTTAAGTAATACAATAATATACAACTGAAGCATAGTACTATATTGGCTTCACCATTCCTCAATAGTGATACTAATACTGATTAGTGATATTATAGATCAAGAGCCTAGTACCCTATTTTTTCATTACATTGTGTATAGAGAATAAGATTAATATACCTTTGAAGAGATACAAGCTTTTTTATTGAATTCATTGTAATATTGATAATTGCCTTTATATAAATAGAGATTGTAATAATCATAGCAATAACCTTTATAACAAAACCAATTACGATTTATTTCTTTACTATATTATATATAGAAAATAAATACTAATAGTATTCAGCTCAAGCCTAAGAAATATAACCTTCAATTCTTTACAATTTATTTCTCTATTGTATTATATATGAAAAGTAAATACTAGTAATATTCAATTCAAGCCTAGTAAATACAATCTTCAATCTTTTATGAAAAATATATACACTATCCGCTATCCGATAATATAACAGACTTAATATATCCAAAAATTGCTAATGATAGTATTGACAACCAATCGAATCACAAATCGAATATATCAAGTATCGATACAGCGGTATACAAATTAATAGGAGTATAATAGAAAAATAGTTTAGACTTTACCTAAAGCATCTCCTATCTAGATATTAGGAACTTTATTAGATATAAGCTAACAGAGTACTAATAATAAAAATATTTCGATTCTAAACTATAAATAGATTATATACTCAATTTCTCATAATTCATCAAAAAACATTTCCAAACTATTAAAATAAGTCTATTCTACAAATTAAGATACGAATTATATTCATATAGCTTATATATTAAAAAGAATATAACAAGAATAATTCAATTAGTATATAAAATACTAATTGAAGCAACAACTAATCTATATAGAAAATAGACTACAAATAAGATTGAAGATATATTAAAAGAAAAGAACTTCATATTTCAATCGATATCTATATTAAACTGAATCCAATTAGAATACAAAGGTATATTGGAAGTCCTCAATACTTATACAGCTTTTGGAATAATAAATCCCGAATCAAAAGGAGAAGAAAAAGTAAAACAAAATCTATAAGATAGATTAAATATATAATAAATAGAATCTAATGGAGAATACAAAGTGTATCAAATTGTATTAAAAAGAACTATTATATTGGATAATCTTTACTTTTCAAAATAGTTAAAATGTTTAGTAATTCTCAGTTCTATTAGTTAGAAAAATGAGATACTATTAGAGCAGTAAAAATTAATCTATAAACGAATCAATAAAAAGAGCAAAAATCTATATAATAGATATACTCATTAATATAAAGATTCATTAATACAACTACTGATACTACTATTTTCAAGACTACTATTTATAAAACAAGATTTCAATCAATATATATAGACAAACTTACTATCTCCTTTATAAAGACAATCTTTAATACAACCTTTTGAAAAAGCATATAAAGAATCTACCTCGAAACAATTCTATATAGAATCAATACGAAATTACTATAAGAATAATCAGTATAATGAATAAATTAATAGATATTAATAAATACTATAATATCAATATAAATCTCTAAATAAACAACTTTAGTAAATAATTAATATTGAATAAATACTTAGTAACCTTATTAAACTTTATAACAAAGCTAACAAATACAAAGAGTAAGATAATAATTTTGATTACAAATTCTTGATATTTCTTAATAATTATTAATGAATTAATATTCCTATCGAATATCTATTACAAGCCTTTCCGATTATATTTATCGATAACACTTTCGACTTCTATTATTCGAATCTTAATAGTATTCCAAATATAATTGAAGAGATATATAATATAATAAGATCGATATTTGAAGGAGAAATATATAAGCATAGACTATTATACAAAAGGTTATTGATAATACAAAGAATAATAACAAAACCAAAAAACAATATTTACAAATAATAGTAATAGAACTCCGATATATCTATAAAGAATTATTACCTACTATGTATATACAAGAACTTCTATATTATAAGATTATAAATATCTATTCCCTAGTATTAGTATATACAATAGTTTATTATAAACTATTAAAGAATATACTAAGTCTTTTTGAAGAACTCTATTCGATAATTATAACTTAGAATCTATTCTACTCAAACAAAATATAGATATACTATATTGATTGCAAATATTATAATAATAATTGTAGTAATTATTATAGTAGCGGTAATAATAGAGATAACAACAATTCTCGAGAAAACTATAATTGAAGAGGACAGAGATTTTTTAAATCAAGATAGTTGAAGAAATGTTATATATATAAAGAAAGCAATTGTTGGTTAACAAAATATAGTAAAGAAGAAAGAGATAAATCTCGATACAAATACAAAGAGAAATTCGATAAAAGTAAAGAAGAATTTAATAAAAGCTTCGAACAATTCTTAATCGAATACAAAGAAGAACTCTCTAATAATATAAATAATAAAGATACAGATATAGAAATAGCTATCTATTTCGTATAATATAAATTATAGAATTCAGGAAATAATGAAAATACTATTTATTATATAATATATAGCCTTATTTGCGAAGAAGAAGTAGCAATATTATTAATCGATAAATTTATTATATATACCTTAACAGACCAAATAAATAATAAAGAAGGCAGAACAATTTTTATCAGCTAATACAACTCAAAAGAGTTCTAAAGTATTATTATCGATACAGAAGTATCAAATTAGTTAACAATAGGTTATAACTAATATCTAATATACAAAATAAATATTGAAGATATTCAATTCAATATAAAAAGAGTAAGCATTACAAGAGTAGTATTCGGAATTGGTAGAATAGAATTATTGGGATCAATAATACTATAATTACCTCTAAGATCTATTGAATTCTATATTATAAAATCAGAAATATCCTTCTTATTATCTCTTAACAATATAGATCAATTCAAAATATACTATAATAATATTATTGATATTATTATTTCACTTATAGCTCAATATCTATATATTCGATATAATAATTATACTGTTCTTTTATAGCACATCAATATACAATAATTCATTCAATAAACAATCGATAATAATAAATATTATTTTATCAAACTTGAATTTTGGAGATTATACTAACATTTCGAATATCCATTTGCTTAGAGATTTCATTGAGCACTCTAATATACAAAATATAATAATATATCAGGAAAGGAAATCAACAAACTCATAAAATTCTGTGAATATTATTAAAAGTATAGAAAATCCCTAGGAAGATTCAAATTCAATTTAAAAAATGATATCAACTTTAACCACTCAATTATTATAGATATAATATATATCGAAAAGAATCCAATACTATATATTATCAACGAAAATATATATTTTCAAATAATATAATAACTTAACAATATTTCAGCAAAACACATTTTTGATAAATTATAAATATACTAGATAGATATCTACACCAGCCCTTCCGACTATATTATATACAACACTAGAAAGAATTTTATTAATAAAAAGTTTGTTTAGTATATAATAACAATATCAATAAAAACAAAAGGCGTTCTAATCGAAACTTATTAATCAATTAGTATAATAGAATATTATTATACAATTATTAAATATATATATAAAATCATTAAAAACAAATTAAAAAGTTCAATAATAAAAGAAATAATATTGTAAATAATAGTAAAAGCTATAAATGATATTACTAGATTAGATAGCTTAATATTAACTCTATTTGTTTTTAATATACTTTTCAAAATAAATAAACTTGATCTACTAGCACTAACTATATTACAATATCAAAATACAATCAAGAAAGTAATAAATAAGATTGCGAGACTATAGGCTGAGAGATAGATCATTAATATATTGAGATAAAGAAATGGATTATCTATAATAGCTATCTATAACCTTCCTTTAAATTCTAAAGTCTTAGTATAGAGAGAAGGTAATATACGAATAGGAGAATAAACTAGACCTCACTTTTTATTTAGTATTAAAAATAAGATATATACTATCCAATTCGAGAATAGTATAATAATAGAATTCTGATCTATATAAGTAAAACTATATCTAGAGGAAATATAAGAACAACTATTATAATAAGAACTACAAAATGAAGAACCACAATAGCAACCTCAAATACCAGAACAATCAAACAATAGTATACTATAGATTGTTTTACTATCAATACAAAGATTATATAATACTACAAATATAATAAGATTACTAAATAATGATACCGATATTAATATTATAAAAGATTTCATTGATATTGAAAATATTATATTTCTAGATTTAATAATTTATAATTTACTTCCCAGATAAGATAGATAATGAAAACAAAAAAGGTGAAGATTACAGCGAATCATATACTACAAAACCAGCAATCTATAAAGAATCGAAAAGAAAAAAGATCAATTAACTTATAGAAAATAGTATTTTCGAAATCGTCCGTATCAATAGTATACCACCAAATACTAGAATCTTCAATTCACAATTTGTCGATGAAATAAAGAATGAAGATATAAACAAAGCATTCCCCAAATCTCAATTAATTATACAAATATAAAAAGATCAAGATAAAGATACTATATTAATACAATTATCTACAATTCAATATATCAGCCAATATATTATACTAATAATAATAGCAATTCTAAATAACAATAATAAGGATATCAATATATATATTCAGAATATTACATAGACATATATTCAATCAACAACTAATCTAATTAGAAAGTTCTTCACCCACCCATCAATCGAAATGAATATACCAGAAGATTCCATTTTAAAGATTATACAACCCCTTTATAACATTCCCGAAACAAATAACCATTAATTTAATATATACTATAAACACTATATTAATATATTAAGTATAATATAATTAACCTATAACCTATATCTATTATATACAACAAAAAATAATTCAAGTTTTATAATTATTAGACTTCAAATAAACAATACACTAATAATAATAAATACAGTATTCGCAAAATAAAAATAATCCGAATTTAATAAAACCAAATTACTTACTAAAAATTGCAAAACACTTATTACTATAAAACCCCTCGAATTCAATAACAATTTGATTATCCAAAATAATAATAATTCGATATACTTCAACTAAAAAAAACAATACAAGAATCTACAATTCATTAAATCAGAATTTACAAATATATATAAAACACAAAGGAAAGTTAGAAAAGCAATAACAATAAAAAATCAATATATTGCTTAAAATATACAAGATATATATATAACAATAATATATCAATCGGAAGCAATCTTTGATTTATTATATATAATATAAATTATAAATTTGAAAAAGGATAATACAAAATCACTCAATAAATATATCCAATAGCAAATCAATAATTCTAAGAGAGATCTGAAATTCGTTCTATTAGATATTAATTCTTTCAAATTGATAGTATTTATAGATACATTTTTTATTAACAATCAAGATTTGTCCTCCCAGATTGAATATATCATAATACTAATAAACAAAAACAGCAAAGCGAATATTATATATTAATTATTTATCAAATATAAACAAATTATAAAAAGTGTACTAATATCAAAACTCTACAAAATAGTCCTAGGATTTGATATCAGTACAGCAATAAAAAGCACAATCAGCAATATCTTTATACAATACAAGATTCCACTAATCATATATATCAATTCAAAATCATTCTATAATTATCTCACAAAGCTTAACACTATTAATAATAAAAAATTAATAATCGATATTATAGCTATCCAATAGATTATATAATCATACTAATGTTTCGATACAGCTCTAGCAACTACATTAAACTGATTCGTAGCTTCTTAATTTAAATCCTTAAGCAATACAACAATATACAACTAAAGCATAGTATTATATTGGCTTCACCATTCCCCAATAGTGATACCAACAAATACACTAATCTATATAGCTTGCTTGAGATAAACAAGTCTTAAAAGGGGAGATACTATTACAGATTCATACTAGTCTTACACTAATATAAGATTTAGTTATTACTAGCTATATAGTCGATACGGTTTTAAAACCTTTCTTTTCCTTCCTTATAGAATATCATATATTATATCTAATTACAGACTATTGTACACTCTTGTACCGTGATAATAGCGATATAAGATTTAGTGTACTAATATAATTAGAATAGAAATAGCAAAGTCTATATTATTATTATTATTTTTTTTATAAGAAAGATATAAATAATATAGTATCTACTTTCGCGGGTCCTAATTCCCTGGTATATTATATTTTGTTTAAAGAGCTATTATAGTTATATAGGAAGAAGTAATTCTTTAATAAAGATTGCTATGAGGAAACATTAGTACTTTCGCTTAGGTTTGGTTTGGTTTGGTTTGGTTTGATTAAAACTATTACGGTAGGAATATATACAACTTCAGCTCATTCACTATTATTCATATAACATTATAGATCCTAATTATATTATCGATATCGGATATCTTCAAGCTAAATACTATTTCAGATCCCGAGCAGAAATCTCCCACACTGAAATACCTGTTAATTCCTCACACCTCTCCTCTCCTCTCCTCTCCCATTCTACATTTTCCCCCTCTTAACCCTCTCACCTGCATCCCCACTCCCCCTCACTTTCCTCTTCCGACCCCTCGCCGCCCCACCCCCCTTCTTCCTCTCCATCTCTCCCCTCCCCAACCCCCTCACCACCACTTCTCCCGTATACACCGGATCCGGATTTCTCGTCCTCCTCCCCCTTCTCAACCCACCCACTTCTTCCTCCCCCCTCCGCATCTCCTGCATCGGACTCTCTTTCGCCATCTCCGATTTCGGTATCTCTTCATCTTCATCTTCGCTTTGCGCCCCATTCTCGTTTTTATAAGTCAGGTCCGATTCACCTGGTTTCTTCCTCGCATGCGCTTTGGATGTAAGACGAATGGTTATCGAAGGGGCGGGAGAGGGCGAGGGTGCAGCATGACTCGGATCTCTTTCTTGCTGGAGAGAAATGTTGTGTTTAGGTTGGGGTTTTGGTTTGCGGGATTCTGGTTCTTGGTCTGAGGGCTCGGAATCGGAGTGATGGGGATAATAGCGTGGATCTCGGGGGACTTTTGTGATGGGTTTCTTTTTGAGGGCTTTCGTTTTGGATTTCGGGGGTTGGGGTGTTGTTGGAGATTGTGGGAGTGCGATTTCGTTCATTCGTGTTTCCGTGTTTGTAGATGTAGATGTGGGTCTACGTGTAGGTATATCTGATTGCGTTTCCGCACTCGGGGTATTCGTGATACGAAGTACTTCAACTTCCGCCTCTGCATCTTCCAATTGTTTCTGCAGATTTTCAATCTCCCGCATGCTTTCCCTGGCCACGGTTTTCCATCTTGTGATTTCGGCTTCGAGATCGGATAATCGTGTCGAAGTCGTGATTGATATCTCGAGAAGCTCGGTAACTTTTTCTTCGCTAACGGTATGTAATTCATGAAGTCTTTCGATTTCTTCGTGGAATTGTTCCTCCTCGTCTTCTTTCAATAAAAGGAGTTCGTGTAATCTCTCGATTTCTTCGCGGTATTGCTCTTCTTCTTCATCTCTCATTTTCTTGAAGAATTCAGCGGTTTGTGTTTCGCGAGCTTGGAGAAGATCATTGAATCTTTCGGCCTCGGCTCGTTGTGTGTCCCTTTCTACTTGCAAGTCTCGAATTCTTTCTTCGCTCTTTTTGAGTTTTTCCTCGACTTGTGTCATTTGTGTCTCGCTGGCTCGGAGAAAACTTTCTAATCCATCGGCTTCGGCTTTATGTTCATCTTTCTCCCGTAACAAGTCTCGTATTCTTTCTTCATTCCTACTTAATTGTTCTTCCATTTCTGCAATCCTGGCCAGCTTCGTATTTTCACTCTTCATATCCTTTTGTGTAGAATGTACAAGTTTGGCGAGATTCGCTCCCCTTTCTTCACTCTCCTTTAGCATTTTCTCTAAACTCTCAACTGCCCAATCACGCTCTTTATCCTTCTCTTTCCACTCATTCATTTTAGTTTTTAAGTTCTCCCTCGCGTCTTTCAACAACCCTTTAATATTATCACACGCTTCTTTCTGGCTCAATGGTCCATCAACCAAATCCATACAATCCTCCAATCTCCTCGCCGCTATCTCTGCCCTCTCTGCCGCCGCCATCTTCTCATTCTTCAATTCCTCCTTTTCATCTTTCGCTTGCCCCTCCACAACATCATATCTCTGACAAATAAGCTCGACAAACTCATCCGTATCTTTCAGCTGACTTTTCAAATGCGCAATGACTTCCGGATCCGTCGCATTCGGATCGAGGGGTGATCTCTGCCGATTCAATCTCAAAGCTTCGACTCTCGGGTGCGTATTTAGTTTATTAAAAGACAGCCCAATATATTCATCCAATCTATCTTTCGATTTTCTGGACCTCTTCTCCGTAGATTTGATATCGGATTGTGCCTTGTGGAGTTGTTTCTCCAATGAAGCAATTTTCCATTGAAACTTGACTATCTTTTCCTCATTCTCCAAATCCACATCTGTAATAGGACGTTCGGGATTGCGATCGGGATGTTGTTTCAATGTGTATATTTTCTGCTCCAGCGTTTCATTATGCCGTAAGACAGTCGTGAAACAATTCACAGCACTTCTGGTAAGACTATTCCTCTGTATTGTTTTATCCATCAATTTTCGCTTCGTCTGATAGAGTTCGATTAGCGCTCGAGCTAATCGTGCGCTCATCATCGAATCATCGTGGATATCGCCGCTAAGGTCTTCATACTCCATATATTTCTCCTCCAGGAACTTTTCGAGAGACTTGGTCTTCTCTTTCTCGTCGCTCAACTCACTCTGACATTGTCTGTATTTTTTCGTCATTTCTTTGTATTGTTCGTATTTCTCCTCGTTAAGATAGACCCCAATATCGAGTTTCTGAGATAGTTGATCCATTAATTCCTTGATAGATGTGAGATTTTCATCTACGTGTGATTCTTCCATAGCTATATCTCTTTCTTTTACGCACCACTCGAGCTCAGATCCGACTCTCGCCAATTCCCTCGCTGTATTAGAGTTATCTGTGTTTTCAGCAATACTAAATGCCAATTGTTCTCTCAATCCTAATGGACCATCGATTTCCTCTTCCAACTCCTCTTTTCCCTTTTTAAGAAGATCTCGCTCTTTGCGCAACTCTGCGACTTCTTCAACATCGACATCCGCACATTTCTCTATCATTTTCCTCATAACATTTTCCGCTTCCTCATACAATCTTTTATAATTCTTCAAAGCATCTTCTTTTGCATCATTTTGAGCTTGTGCAAGTATAAAATCCTGCGCATTCCCCGTAGCCTTCTCTTTTTCCTTGCGCCTCAAATCCGCCAATACCCGCAACTGATTTTCGAGGTTCCGATTTTGTTTCCGAAGAACTTTACGTTCCTTATCCATAACATCGAGTAATACCATGCCCTCTTTCCTCTTGGCCTCTTTACGTTCACGATATGCTTCGAAGTGGACGGGGGTTAGACTGAGGACTGCGCGGGTTACGTGGGACATGTCGTGATAGCGCTCAAGACGCATATTTCTTTTCTCAAGTTCTTGGATGCGTTTGACAAGTCGTTGGGAGTGGATATCTTTGTCTCTTTGATAACCTTCCGTCGAAATGTCGTTTTCGTCTTTTTCAATACTTTCTTTTACTTCATCTTCTTTTGCAGTTTCGGCGTCTTCTTCGTCCACTTCTTCCATTTCTACTGCCTTCCCCTTTTCCGAATCTTCTTCTTCTTCTGACTCGGTAGTAGAAGACTGTTGTCTCAGAGGAGAAGGGGCATGCAAAACCGGTCTATTGCCTTTGAAGTAAGGACTATTCAGGCCGGCATTAGCACTAAATATATCAGGCGTTCGCTCTTTGTTTTGTTCGGGTGTTCCTCTCAATGATATATCCTCTTTTGGCGTAAGTTCCTTCGGCGTAGTACCCATGATATTCTCCGTCATAGTTTCCACTTGTTGTCTCATATCAGCTAATTCTGCCATCAAGACATGATGTTTTCTTATAGGAGTCTTTACTCGTACATCATCTACCGAAGTCGTCTCTGCAATTTTTGCCACCATACTCTTGACTTCTTCCTTCAAATGCTGTATATGAAGTTCTTTTCCCTTTATAACTTCCTTTGCCTCCTGAAGCTCTTCTGCAACCCTATTTCTCTGCTGCTTAAACGGACCCGTGGACATACCATTCATCAATTCCATCTCATCTTTTCCCTTTCTGAACTCTTCCAATTCCGCCTTCATCTTCGTTGCCGTCTCCTGTGTTTTTACAACCTGCTCCTCCAATTTTTGAATCTTCATCTCCGCCTCATGTTTCTCTTTTCGCAACACCTCGACCTGTCTACCAATTTCACCCATCGCATATTTTTCCCCTTCATTAAAAGCCGCATCCCTTTCGTCCCTCACCTGCTTTATACGATTCAATCTCGTTTGCGACTCCTCTTTAGCTTCAAGAAGCATCCGATTGAACGTTTCCAGTCGTATCCGAAGTGATTCATTTTCGCGCTGACAAGCTTCGAGAGGATTTTCTTGGAGATGCTGGATATACTCTTGAGTAAAATCCAAGTGGTCGAAATTATAATCTGACATTTTCATGAATGGCGGGTAAATATCAATGATCTTCAGCGAAGAATCATTTTTCCGTCGACGAAATTTTTGGTGGAAAGTGTTTAAAATCCGACCAAGTAATAATCTACGGTACTCAAAGGAATTTATTGACCAATTGTAGAAGTTGAAATTAGGTAGGTGTGGGATGGTGAACAAGGTGGGATGACTCCTTTGTTCACTAGCGGACGTTGTAGCTGTTTCCAAATTGTAGCACATTATGATAACAAAGGCATGAAATATGGGCTGAGACATAACAATAAGTTGCTTTAGCAGAAGGAAAGTAAGATTTACGAAGAATTTGTGGTGGTTGGAGAAGTCTTCAAAATTGGCAAGCATTTTTTTCAAATACCAAATAAGATCGCTAAATCACTAAATCGATGAAATTTCATGAAGTGAGATTAGACTAACAAAACAATTTACCATGAAGATACAAAACAGGTTTCAACAGCATGAATGCGTCGAAGCAGGTACTCATCCCACATTCAAGTAACCATTAGCAGGATTGACATTTAAGCCTTGTGAGCTGCCTTCTTGGCATTTGTAGGAAGTACCTGCTTGCTGACACCACTTGGACCATCAATCTTAGGAGGATCAAGAGGTCTGTTAAGTCCAACACGATCTTGAGTGTTGTAAGTACCAATTCCACTATCTTGATCTGCCTCAGTAATAAGTTCCTTGCGACGTGTATCAACGAGGAGACGGATGAGATCAGGTCTCATGTAGTGACCACCGAAGTCCCCGAGAGCCTTTGGGAGGTGTGATTGATCGAGATCAATCTGGAATTTCGTTAGTATAGATTTTGAGTGAGATAATGCAGTTTATTTTACCTCGACGAACATCAACCCCTCAAATTCCTCATCAGCCTTAGCAAGACATTGTCCATCAGGTCCGAAAATTCTGCTGTTACCGTTGTAAAGATTATGATCTTCACGCTCAACTCCAGGTGGAGTGCACTTATCTACACCTTCCTTCGAAATGCGTTGGAATGGTGCGAGAACGTAAGTCCCAGTCTCAATGGCGTAGGCTGGAGAAACAATGTCGGAGTTGGGGTTGCTAGTGTTGGTCCATGGGTCTAATGGTGTCCGAGTTTCATCGTGTGGATGGATTGGCCAGCCAGCAATGTGAACCTGAGAAACTGTGAGACACATTTATCGAAGTGCTTGTGAATATGATCTTACCTGTTCTCCCTCCGAAACATTCATTGCCTTCAAGAATGGGTTCATATTCTCCCAGCAATTCAATTGACCAACTCTTCCAATGTCTGTCTGAACGACACTCTTGAAGGTATCACCTGATCCATCACCATAAACAAGTTTCTCAACGTGAGTAGGCTTGATCTTCCTGCGATGGTTGAGAACTTCTCCGGTAGGGGATATCAGAACTTGAGAAATATAGAGGGTTGCGAAATCAATTTCACTGTATCCCAATGAAACATAGATGGCATTTTCGCGGGCAGCTTCACGAATCCTGCGCATCTCATCTGAGTCAGATGCAAGACTGTTCTCGCGGTATGCCTTGAGCATAGGAAGAGATTGTTGGTAGTTGACCTTCCATGCCCAATATGGATAACCAGGAATCCCTATGGATATGTAAATAAACGGGAAATGACGAGATCAGAGTTGGATGTATTTACAAACTTCAGGGAATGCAACAAGTTTGCAACCTGCTTTTCCAGCTTCGTTGATCCAGTGAATGGTCTTCTTGACAGACAATTCGAGATCGAACCATCCAGGCTCAGCTTGAACAGCTGCAGCTTTGTACTTCTTAATCTGAGCAGGCATATTGATTTTTATGATTGTTGTTGGTTGTTGATGGTTGGTTGCTATTATGGAATGATGAAAAGAGTGTGATGAAGAGAAAAGTACTGGATGAAGTCGAGTTCTTATACAACTCGAATTTTACCCCCAACACAAGGAAATTGTTATTGTGATTCATGAAAATCCATTATCATACGATTGAGTTCAAATCCCGCCCCAAAACTTGTGGAAGTAACATATAGGAGGGATGAGGGGTAGAAACATGACGTCGTATGCAGGATGCCTTGCTACTCTACGAGGATATTGTAAAGCAAAAGGACTTAATAACGACATGCAACGAAGTTGTTTCGATAAGAGCTGCTTGATACAGTATCTCCAATTCAAGAGATTAGCCGTTTGAATCCGTTTCTGATCGTTTATCGGCGGATGCTCGGAATGTAGTAAAGTCTTCATATATGCTCCCCGCATTTCTGGGTCGCCGGGAATATCACGAAGCGGTTCATCCCGACATGAAGAGCCCGATATTCACCATCATAGGAATGATTGAAAGTAATTTCAAGCCGTCTAAGAGACTCGACCAAATTGTGAAAGCGTTTGTAAAATTCTAGATTGTTGAAGCAAATGCTTCAAACCCCAACACTAGCTGGCATTATAACCGGGGTTTGTTCACCACAATAACGTTTATCTAAGACCCCCATAAGATAAAATGGAGCACATTCTATATCATCTAGGTATACTGGTAGCCTGCAAGTTGATGATTATGATGCATCTCGACGTTGCAGTACCTTCAGAATTTCAAATCCCGAAATGATAACTTTATGCAAATGCAGCAATCATACGATCAAATCGCAATTGACCCGGAGCGATCAATGATCACACTTCAACAAGCCTATAAGGTGCAAGAGAGACCGACCTTTGATGTTATCTTAGGAAAAGGTTCTTCTAATAAAGTAATTTTGGTGTCGTTGGATAATCGAAGACTAAGGGACGCTTACATAACCTAATCGTACAATGCCGAGGACCAACCGAGATCACGAGTAGGTACCGGATGGTATCGGAAAAATCCTCGGAGCATTAAGCAGACAATTAGCAACAACGCGATTAATTTTACTGATATGTCTTGAGTTGTGAAATTATGATATTATATTGAGAAGAGAAATCATCAGAAACAAAACGATCAGACACAGATGAGTAAAATGGAAATATGAGATAATGGACGGCATCACAGCTTGGAACATGGGGAATATTTTGATAGAAAACATCGATTCATTTCAATTAATTATCATAGTCATCGTGTCTATGTACAGTTTGGAGCTAAGAAATACAGGAGGGGGTATTAGGAGAAGTGTACAGGGAGTATCTATTTCATGAAACCAGCCTTTCCATCACCGTCGGCATCAACTTTTGGGTTGAGCTTGTCCATCAAGCTAGGTTTCTTATGGGAGTCGGTGGAGGAGTGGGAGGTACTGTGGTGGGCATTTCCAGCAGTGCTAGAGTTGATACCAGCACCAGTAGAGCCAATACCTGCGCCAGTAGAGCCAATACCTGCGCCAGTGTGAGTTCCAGTATGGGTGCCAGTGTGGACACCAGTGTGTGTCCCATTGTGAGTACCATTGTGTTGTCCGTGGATACCTTCATTCTCAGTCAAAGAAGTAGTACCTCTGGCGCCCTCGCCTCCAAGAGTACCACCAACAGACTTTGGCTCGCCCTTGAAAGCATCAGTGCGCTCCTCACGTCCTCCGAGGGAACCTCCTTGAGCTCTGAACTCGCTCATGCTGACGGGTGGGAGAGCAGTAGCAGTGTGGTGCTTAGCCTCATTTTGATGGACTTCGTGAACTGGAATGGTGGTGTGGACGACGGATGGTTGGACAGTCTCCTTTTCGATGACTGGTTGAATGGTCTCGTGGACGTGGTGATGAACATGTTCACCAGCAACAGCGGCACCTTTGGCTGCGGTGTGTTGAGTCTCTCCCACAGTTCTGGTGTTCTTGAATTGGGCTTGTTCAGCAGCGAGACGCTCCTGAACCTGAGCATCGTTTCCATGCTTGATATTGCGGTGCTCAACAGCTCCAAGTAGATGGGTGTGTTGCTCTGGAAGGACTTCACGGTCTTGGATAGGTTGGACTGAAGTGTGGTGATGATCTTGATGAACCTCACGGTCGATAGCAGCTGTTGCCTCTTCGTGGCGGGTCTTGGTTATGTGCTCATTCTGAACGGCTGGGTTGATAGTCTGTAAGATATTGTTAGAACTTCCTAGAAGGCATATTGAAGGGCGAACTCATACCTCATGAACTGTGGTGTCACTCTTTCCATCCTTGGAGAGGAAGTCGGAGACAGCTGCCTTGGCACGATCCATTATGATTTGATATGGTTTATATGAGGGAAATTAAGTGTTTGCTGGGTGTAGATAATTGTTTTGAAAGAGTACTGTTGATTATTGTTTGTATAGTTGTGTGGAAATTAAATCGAAATGGAGGACAGTCTTATAGCCCCGAGAGTCTCGAGATCGTCATCCTATCCTTTCCCCGCACCTAGCACTGTCTACATCATCATGAGAGGTATAATAAGCTGTACTTTCCAGATTCGGATAGCTATAGTTTGCAAATACCTGATTTTATGAGATCCGAAGAATCCGCTACCAAATGGCAGTGCGTCGAAGTTAAGAATAAGAATAACCCGCGGAGGTTCGTATCAAATCGTCTAGTCCAATGAAATGTTTTCTATAATAGACAAAGGGTAGGAATGTGTGCCAAGAGGTCGAATGGCTGGTTACGCACTTCATCTTCACTTCTGGATCATATTCTATCAACTTTACAGATTTTTACTCCAATAAATGGATAGTTGTCTTTGTCCGATAAATGTCAAAAATGCCATGTTGTCATCTCAAATATTTGGTAATGATATAAAAGTGGGCTTCGGTTGTTGGGCGAGTAAAAGCAGAAGAAACTATACTTTCCATTTCTAAAATAGCTGAATAGAGAAATAGTTTGTGAGATAGTTTAATGCAATCATTACCCATACTAGAAACATTATTTTAGTTACGATTTCTAAGAAGAGAGTCTAACGACTAATTGGTTGTGTTGTGGTTTTCGCCATAAACGATTTGATGGGAACTTACAGTTGCATCATTGTGCCCCGCTTCGGATTAAGCCGCAACACGGAAAGGGGGGTATCCGCTGTACGCCCAGATTGCTGAACAATGTAGTCAATGTAAATACTTACTTCAGTTATCAAATATGAGTGGCTATGTCTCAGGACTCCCTTGTTAACATTTCAATACTTTTTGAGAATATCGATGATTTGCATTTCATGTAGATTTCTACTGCAATGAACATGGATTCATGATCGAATAACGTACATATCACATACAACACCATGAAGAAAAAACAAGGAAGTTGAAGCTTGTTTACGATGGAAGTAGATAATTAACGTATCAGCTAGCATTCCATATGTGAGTGAACGGAGATGCAGTGTACTAACAAGTCTAGCTTCCGCGTCAAGGGGTCAATGCCACGTTGCTGAGATGATCTATATCCTAAATATCTATATAATTTTAACTCCGAATGGAGTAGTAGAATGGGATCGAGCAAGGTTCTCCTTACTGGTAGGTTGAGGTCTTGGGGATTGAGTAAACCTGCACGCGGTATCAAATTGAGTGCGGGTTAAGATAAACATTCTCCGATATGTTATTATATCCCTACTACATTTGCCTGTAAACAACATACTTTAGAGTTTGGTCTGTGATACTGATATCGATGTTGATATATCGTTGTCGTTGTGTTGTGCTTTGTTGCCAATACGAATACCAAGTAAATGGTTGGGCAGATGCGATCGTCACAAGCATTTCGAAGATCCCCCACCGGAAAGCTATCTCCGAACGCCGGTTCTTGATATGAGACATTCTGACCTATTAATGGCTTCCATAATAGAAGTTTGAATCTTAAAAAGGTCATCATCGACAAATGAGACTCACAAAATAAGATGAAAAACAATCTCAAAAGCAAAAAGCTCAAATGTACCTGCTACTGGTACTAAGTTTAGACACCAGCCGTCAGTTGATGATGTAGCAAAATCTTCGAAAATAATACGATACCGACAACTGCCGTGAAGAAACGAGTAGGAGCGGTGGAAGTACTTGCGCTCAACGTGAATCAATAGAAACTCCCATAGTTCCAGGACGTCGACAAGACACTACCAAATCCGAGGAACATGATGAGAGATCCACAACGGCTCCATCAGATAGTGATATTCAGAGCGGCGGGAGGGAATTTCTTCGTGTATGACCTTTAGATTTGCGCCGAGGTCTTTTCCTTTTTTTTTTCGACGAAAGACATCTACTGTTCTGCGTCCTGTCTCTTTAGAATATCCCGATTCAATACTCACAATGCCGAAGCTAGCCCTCAGCCTATCCCCTCCCTTCAAACAACTACTTTACATGCTTATGAATTTACACCAATGACTTTACAGTCTGCGCAAACTCACCAACGAGACTCGTATTGTTCTGCTAATTCAAACGTCGATGTCGTAGATGCTCATGACAATTTCAAGGTGGGCGAGAAAATCCAAGAAATCGTGCGATGGCTGCTGGAGTAAGGACTTATGGGGAGGATGTGGCGAAACGAAATATGGCCATGGAAAATTCTCAAACATGTCATAGCAATCCCCAATATAGCTATTTGAGATCGAAATATTATGGTGTGGCTGATATTGAAGGGTCTAAACATTCTAGACCTAGGCTGCCGGACTTCATTCCTAGAAATGACGACACAAAATTACAAGATCCATCCTACATTCAAGCTGTATCTAATCCGCTTTTTTCCCTTTACCGGATCTTCACCAGAGATGATCTTCGGTTCTGCCGAATACGCTTGTCCCACTAGCACCTGCCATAATAAAGATGACATGGCTTCTGATAGTGCTGCAAGTAAACTAGGTTGTCGTCAAGGGGATCTAGAATCATTACTGCACATTTTTGAAGCCACACATTATACTTCATCAGTTCGCGAAACTCGTCGTTGAGCATTTGTTTTTACACAAACACATCCAATCCATTCGGTATCACATCAAGAAGCATCAAATCCTCTCAATTCGTCAAGTGGCACTTTTCCAATGAAAGAGACACTACGACGCAACTCGGTGCGGGATCAAGATACTTCCCATTCAACCTCTACTACCACTTCGGTGAAGCACAACCATGATTTCTCTTTAGATAATGGCCTTTATGGTAGGACATCTAACAGAACTCCTCGAACAATGCCATCGCCATCAAAATCTTCTCCTTTTACTACAGACGAAAACGTAGAGTCAACAGTTAACGGAGATGACATATGTGTCAATGGTACCAAGTTTCCCTTCGCAAATGGGCAGAAGCAGATATCCTCATCACGGCCTGATCATTCTGGGGTAAATAGCTCATACCTCATTGAAGAACGGGCGGAACCCATCAGCCTTAAAGGTGTGGTAGATCTTACGAATACTGTGGATACTACTGTACACGAAAAGGTTGCACCCGGTACATACAATCCCTCCCTTTCTCGTCGCCGTTCAAAGTCAAACAAACTATCACCTTTGAAACTCAACCCCTTATTACCCGATTCACCTGCTTCAGCATCTTTTGTACGCCCAGAAAATTGGCCATTTGTATCTGCAGGATCTACATTAGACAATAGCAGAAGCTGATTAATCATTCTCATTAGCTATTCTTCATGAACATATTTTGCCAACTTCACACGAAATTATAACAAAAGAAATTCATCGAGAAATTCACCAACACCATTGGTATCATCGAGTTCTTCCCGTTATCGATACCGAGATCCTACCAGCCAAACATTACGTCTATGGTGATGATGGAGATACACTGATTAGAATACCAGAGTCGATGGTAAAGGGTCATACCGTCACAGGAACCTATACTCCAAATTGGTCCATTGTACATCACCCACAGGCTCCAGCTGAAGATCCCTTCGATTCACCACCATTCGGAGTAGAACCAGAGTTACCAGATACAAAGTACACAATACACTTTCAAGCAGACTCGAAAGGTGGACTTCAATGGTCTCACGTGCCTGGTGAGCCTGTGAAAGTCTTGGAACGGGAGTACATCACTGCAGAAGGTTTCCCTCGCAAGGAAACATGGTGGAGATATCCCCCGGTTATGGCGACTGCTGCTCAGGAGGCCGGTTTAACAGTACCCATGCATTGGAATTATGTATCAGCTGGAAAAGAACAAACTGTCGCAAAAGAACCAGCATCGACCCCTCAAAAGGAAAAGAAGATTAAGGAACTTCGTGATCTGGAAGACGCGCAAGCTGTTGAATATAATAATAGTATCGATCACATAGACTACAACATGCGCAAGCTTCGCGAGCAGAAACTCTATCATGGTCTTTCGGACTCGGATTCGAAACATGCCCGAGAGCTCAACGGTGTGCACTCACATTCACTCCCGAGAAAACCAGTTGCAAATCAACAAACATGTGAGAGACCACCAACTAGAGATTCGGGATATGGTGGTCTGGATGGTTCTTCTTCGCCTATTGGAAGAGGGCCATCGCATTATAGAGATACCTCAGGCTCGAGTATATCAAGTCTCCTAGGTAGAGTCCGAGGCGAGGATGGAGTGAAGTCTACTCCTTTAGATGGAGAAGCTACCAAGTATCTACAAAGAATAAGGGAAAAGAGGCGAAGCTCAGGTGCCTCTGCAGGCACTACTTGGGGTAGGAGAAGTGAGGATATGCAAAGAGGTCCGAACCTTACCTTGCCTGTGAGACCCAAAAAGCCTGAACATCATTTCGGTGCTGCAACATCGATGTAATGAATAATACGGGTTGGTGTGATTCGATGCTTGGGGTTTGGATTGTAGAAACATGGAGAAACGCGTTCTTTTCACGTTTGTAGGACTAAATTAATTATCACAAAAAGTCTTGTATAATAACAAAATAAAAAATCATGTAATTGTTAAAAATTGTATTTGCTGGTAAAATAATTACTTCATCGTCAATTTCTTTATCTTCATCCAAAATATCGCGACAATAATAACCAATACTTGCGGTACACATGTGGAACATTAGGAACTCAGCTCCGAACTACGTACGCCCCAATTTTTACACTGGGGTTCGCTTAACAAATCAGCAAATAAAAGGCCCTCGGATTGTCAGTCACTAGGATGATGATCGACGCATCTAGATGGAAAGCTAAAGTTAGCCGTGTCAGCCACGTTTAGATAAATTGAGGTTAGGGAATTGAGCTGCGTGGATGCGTCTATCTATGACTTCATTGTACTTGAGAGGCGAAATGGGAAAGAGGACAGTGGGATAAAAGAAGGTTGAGTAGAAGAGAACCTCGTACATTAAGATTGAGCTGTTTACGATAGAGGTTCCTAGATTGGTTTCGTGTTGGGTGGGTGATTTAAGAGTTTGGTAGGAGTGGTCATCGGTGAGATGAAAGCTTGAATTGGATCCATAGCATCCAATGGACGCGAAGGGAATTTGTTAGAGGGCGGCAAATTCGGTAATATTTTGGGTATGAAGTGTATTTCATTGGTAAGGTGGGTGATGAGGTGGAGATATTATGAGGTATGGCTCTTTAGGTTTGAGTTAGAGCTTTGGAGCTCGTGTGGAGATTGACAGAAGAGGAACATGTTAGAAGGAGCTCTAGCTCACGTGATAATATCCGTGAAGCTCTCACGTGCTCATGGAGCAAGTTCGGTGTCCTCGGGCGAAGTAGATACAAGCAGTTATATGGCTCTAGAAGCGTAAGGAAGTCATGAAAAAAAATTCATTATGAATGATGATGGATCCTCATACGAGGATATAAACAAGGAGAAAATATTCCGGCGTTCAAGCAGCATTGAAAATGGGGTTGGTATTTTTATATTTCATGCCTTGACCATGCTGGCAATGCAATCATCATTTTGAGTGAAAAATTAAATAGGATATCATGACGCCTTGATGGATGAGAATACAGCTATCATCAGGGAAGTTTGATGGGTAAAATGCTAGTGTTTGTATGATGATCTGGCATTTGGTATATAGAGCTATTGGGAAGCATGAATTAATCCTCATGAAACAAGAATAATCGGTTGAATCACCTCGCAATATACTCTTTCTGTGCCTCCACCCACGGTACTGATAGAAGAAGGTTTAACGGTGAAGTTGAGCTCGTATAATAGATAGTACTTGTCTGAAATTTTTTGATGGATTTCCTGATTTCTCATAGTCAACTTCTTGATTGATGTTATCTCATCCCTTTCTTCCTTTCCAGTTACATTGTTGATTGAGAAGGTATGATTATGGGGTCTATATCATCTCGAGTGTTTTACTCAATCCTTTGGTTGCTCAAATGGAGACCGAAATTATCACTCTCCTCTTTCAAAATCAAGAAACCTTTTTATATCGGGTTTATATTAGACGAATATTCACCAACTCGAGGAGATGACCTTTTCTTAAATTGATTTGATTATTTGCATCGACTTCGCTTGTTGAAATTGCAGCAAGCAAAACATCTATCACGAGCTTTCACTCTACAGAGGGTAGTATCCTATCAATATGATCATACGTTTTTACGGACTACGATTTGTCTCGTTTTCATTTGCCCCTTTACTGCCCTGCCTCCTCCTCTCCTCATAATCTTGCCGAGCCTTTCACTCTAACTGGTTTCCTCTTGTGAGACGACACCACTCAAAATATCTTGTCTCATCGTAACCTCCGCGACTATCTCCGAGCTAAAGCTCATCTCTTGTACCTCCAACCCTACTGTGATTGTGCTCGTTTTCTTTCTCTTTCTGCTGCTGCTGATGCTATCTATTTCTCGCCTCCTGCTGCATTCTTTCATTTTCCTCCATCTGGACCTGTTTGATAATTTTCCGCATCATTGCTGGACTATAGGTGTTGCAGCAATCAATTTTACACTCTCCTAGTTGAGCTCTCTGCGTCATCTCATTTGCCATCGCCTCTCCTTCATGATTGTCTTCGCTCTCATCCCAGATTGTCCAAAACAACTTTTTCTCGCAAGCATTGAGCTGATCCATCAGGGACAGATTACCACTGTGCGGTGGAAACATTGCCTAGAGAAAGCTGATTTATGACGTAGAGTTGATATTTTTTGAGTAGAGAGATGGGGTGGGTGCTCTATACTTGCCATGAGGATTGGCGAATTGAAACAGCTGTGGTGGAATAAAGTATCCATGATTATCAAAGATAGACGCACATTAAAGAAAACCATTATGGAGTGTTCCATTAATTTCTGCCTTTCTAGTTCAATGAGATATGCTTTTTTGTGCTTTTATTTTGAGTAATTATTGAAAGAGGGTTCCACAATGTTACTTCCTTATTATTCAAGAATCTTCGTATGTTCCAATGTTCCAATGGTTTAATTGTACGCTTTGCATCTTTGTGACTATTGTTCTTTGGAAAGAAGTTTAATATAACTAAGAATAGCAATTTCATTATTGCCATAATCTTCGACAAAGTAATTATATTCAGGGGTATAAGTTCAGAAAGTTTCCGTCATTATTTAAGCGAGGTCATACATGCGAGGCTCGATTTTTCTAACTACTAATCATATCTTTACTCTGCCCCAACGAAGCATGATTAGATAGAGATCTTAAGGATTGACGTTCACTCGCTGTGGCTCTACAGTATTGATACTCTGTGGTCTTTGATAACTCTTTCAAAACATAAAACAATTTTTTCATTTCCTTATATTATAAACTATTTCTATGGAAGAAATACACTTAAGTGCGTAAAAATTGAACCAAAGAATGAAACAGGCTAAAAGTAAGATAGATTCCACATAAGATCGAGTCTTGGAGTTGGATACACTCCAGTTGACACAAAGCGCAAGAGTTATACTTACAGCTCTTTACCAGGGATAAAAGTCTCCTCAGCATCCGGATTTGGCTGATGAAGAATCGTACCTCGAATCCACATCAGATGTTATAGAGCCGAATCTCTATTATTTAGAGCTAAGATAGGATTCTGATCTGAACTACACCAAGCCGGATATCTTAGATGTCCAGATTTGTTAAGATAATCAGCCATTTACAGATCTAATTACTTGAATGACTTTGGAACGTTTGCCTTATATCGTCTGATCAAACTCCGTTGAGAATGGTAGGTTGTTTGATGATTATTGGAACTTTGATAGTCTCTTGTCAAATCCTATCCGGCGAGAGGGTTGGATAGCATAGAATAGTTTCCCATTTCACCTCATATCCCAAAACATTGTCTAGCTGGAGCTGGAACTTCTGTATTATATGGTCTGGTAATTGTTAATAGGGAACAGTGATTGTTCAGAAAGCGATCAGACAGTGATGGATGATCTCTCGTTGAATCTTACCAAGTCGAGAACAACGAAGTGATACGAGATTAGAATATTTACATCGTCTCATATTGGAAAGTATTGATTGATGATAAGTAGAATATTCAGTTGTAATTTTTGGTTAGGAGATGAGAGTAACGAACGGTTGTTTGGAAAGTTGAAAGCGTTGTAAGACTTCCATCAGCTCTGATTTGGATAAAACACCTGATGGGAATTTGAGGATTAGATGAAATAGGTGTCTTGTTGTCTCGTCTCAAGTGATTTTGCTAACATTCTCAAATTCCAGTCCGAACTAGGACGATTCACCAATTATGATCTTGCTTTGTGAGGCTGCTCACTGATGGCCCATTTTGGTGGAGTTTAAGAGTTTTACGAGACTAATTGCTTGGGGAGATTTCCATAGTAAATTTTGGAATCAAAAAACTTTATCATCTAATGACTTGTGAGGTATCAGCTTGCAACCAGAACACTATTTCCTTGCTCCGACGTGTTCCGTCAAAGAAAGCAGACCTGCGCTGTATCTCAAGCTTGACAATGACAAGTCATGGCCCAAGAATTATCGCAGCACATATTGAACCTCCAGCATTTCTTCATTATACTCTTTTACACCCCTTCTAGAGTCGTTAGAGTGACACTTATTCGTTTTTGGTTAGAGAAAACGACATCAAGCTGAAGAAATATGCAAAGTCTTGCTTGACATGGACGCTGCACTCACTTACCGTTGCTGGAGGATTATCGTCTTACTAGTCAATCAGATCTCCATTTGGCTAAATATGGCTGGCTGATAATGGATAATGATACATGATTTTTTCGATGGAATATCATCCCAAGAATTGAGTCTCGACGATGAGCAGATCCAAGAACCTCAAGCTAATGAATCATTTACTCCTTATAACACTCTGTAACACATTTTAATAAATATAAAGCTTGACATTATAATGCACTAATCGACCCCTGAGGGCCAAGTCACCCTGTCAATCTTAGAAAATACAGGCTCCACCTCGCTAAAAACCATCCGATATCGTTACATACAGTACTGATAATCTGATAACCTTCCAAGTCAAGGCTCAACTCTGTCCCTCTTTCTTTTCCTTCCAACACTTATTTCTCCAATCCGAAATGTCATTCTTTAGTCCCCGTCGTGTGGCTCTTTTGCTTTCAATTGCAATTGTATGCGTATATGCTCAAGGCCATGCTACATCCGTTGCGAGCATGAGCTTGCCTGAAATAGAGGAACAGCTCCAAGTAAGCTCTCACGATAATCTCCCCAAACCCTATCTAACCAATTCTGCTTCATAGCAATGTCCTCTTGTGCAAGATCTCAATGCATATAAACAAGTCACATCTCCAGTTACTTCGACTCTTACTTCCCGCATATTCGCAGTCCTTTTCCCTTCCACCCCCGCTGTCAACGCACTTTTAGCAACTCTTTATATCTCTGGGCCACCCAATTTTCTCCTCGCATTATGTCCACCCAATATCGATCCTTCTTCTCTTTCCGTAATGGTAGCATTCGCAGTTGGTGGACTCTTAGGTGATACATTATTTCATCTTCTTCCCGAAATCTTTCTTGGTGAGGATGCTCATGAGAATGTTCGCTTTGTATTGGTTGAACCAAACCGCAATTTATTGTTAGGAGTCGCGATTATGGTTGGGTTTGTTACGTTTGTCGCTATGGATAAAGGATTAAGAATTGCTACTGGTGGACAAGGTCATGAACACTCGCATAGTCATGGTCATGATAGCGAGAAGGAAACTTCTGCTATTTCGAGCAATTTGGAAGATACACCTGCCAAAAGTACTCGATCAAGGAAGAAGGAGACCGGAATGAAAATTGTTGAGATTGAGAAGACTGAAAAGGAGATCAATTCCAGTGTGAAGCTTGCAGGATATCTTAATCTTATGTATGTTCTGTCGCAGACGAAAGATGGAGAGATCCTTTGCTAATTATACAACAGCGCGGATTTCACTCATAACATTACCGACGGCCTCGCCATGTCCTCTTCTTTCTACGCATCTCCAACTATTGGCGCAACCACTACAGTCGCAGTATTCTTCCACGAAATTCCTCACGAAGTCGGTGATTTCGCTCTCTTAATCCAATCTGGTTTCTCTAAACGTGCAGCCATGGGAGCACAATTCGTAACCGCACTTGGGGCTCTCCTCGGTACAATCATTGGTATCATAATTCAGGAATACGGTTCTAGCGCAGAAGAAGGTGGCATTGGCAGATTTGACGGCCTTATGGTTACAAGTTTGGAATGGGGTGATATGTTGTTACCATTTACTGCTGGAACGTTTTTGTATGTGGGAACTGTAGCAGTTATTCCGGAATTATTGGAGACTGGAAAGGATAGAGGTGTTGAGTTGACGAAGACTCTTAAACAATTCATGGCTATGGCTGCCGGAGCTGGAATTATGCTTTAGTAAGTTTTTGACCTTTCACTGATCTTGATATAGTTGCTAACGATTCATAGCATTTCTTGGTCATAAAATGACTTCATGACGACATATTATGTTTAAAGGGCCTGGAACGGATTGTATTACATGACATGGCTTCGGACTGGAGAGTTTTCGGGATACCATATACATCAATGGAGATGAGCTGAGGGAACTTAGATCATGGATCAAGCCATCGCATAAATAATCTAGGATATATCAGGGTATCTAAAGTCAATACTTTTAGGTTCATTTCAATATGGATGTAAAGTGTTTGACGCCCAGGTGCAGATGTTCTATGGTTGCTCATTTGATGTAATGCAACGCCGATATATTTTCCGATCCCTTCAAATCATTCATGATAATCATAATCGTAACCAACCCATCCTAGTCAAGACTTGGTGCCAACGCGATCAAGCTAAATCTCAATTCTGCACCATTCTCCTCTTCTCTCTTCAAAAATTTTCTCACTCCCCAATCTAATGCCTTTTCACTCAAAACATCTTCTTCTTCTGCCAGAGATCCCAAGTCAAGTGGACCTCTTCTCCTTCCATCCATTTCCCAAAGATGATTCTTCTCGTCTTTCACGAAACATACGTAGTGTAAATCGATATCATCTTCGGCATTGGGTGTAGAGGATTGGCCTTGTGTTGCGGCGTTTTGATGGGCGGATTCGAGAGCTTGGGAATTGTAGAGGAGATCTGCGCGATCTATTGCGGCGAGAGGAATAGCATCTTTAATCAATTTATCAAGAGCGGAATCTTGTTCTGTAAAAGAGGAGAGATTATTAGACATGTCCTTTGACCAATTTAATAACAGGGGGAGAGTAAAATAAAACATACCAACAAAACCCCTCGCAGCACCATTACTCACAGCATGCAAAAGGCCAATCAATCCACACGCATTCCTAATAGTCTGTTTATACCAAATCACCGGTTCATTCTCTCCCTTTCCTTGATAATCTTCGCGTTCTTTATCCTCTGAGTAGCGGAACGCCTCGTAGCTTTTTGAGATGGGGAAAACGAGTAAGAGCGCGAGTGCGGGACGAGGAATAAAGGAGAGGAAAGAGGGATCTTCGATGGAAAATACGTCGTGAAAAGAGAGGGATGTTGAGAGACCGAGTTTGTGGAGGAGTGAGGACATTACTTCGGGGTTATTTTCTAGGGGAGAGATTTGGTTAGCTTGTGGCAGGAGGGGAGGGGAGGGGAGAGGAGAGGGAGGAGGCACCTAAAGGAATGAAAGCCTTCTTATTTGAAGGTAAATCTGGGTTATCTATTACTTCCGCCATTTTGATTTGAGGTTTTGAATTAACTGGAAATTCTAGATGTTGGTTTGTTTAAGGTATCGGACGAACGAAACTTTGAGTGCTCAGAAGGCAGCTTTGGCCACTACGTAATGCAACATTAATATTTACCCCATAATTCGGATTATTAGATATGCCGGCTTCCCGTGCGCAAATTGTATCTTTCGTTGCAACAACTTTAGTAACTCTGCTAATCATTACAGAACTCTTGACGTTTTTATATATATTCTGGTTCTTGAAATTCGAAATGGTAACATGATGTCTCTTCCTCATATCTTACGACTTTGCAATTTCTTCTACTCTAGGTAATGATGTTCACAACTGGCCTTACATCTGCATGCCTCTTAGTAACTGAAATTATTGAATGGCATATTTGTTGCACTCCTTATAGTAGTTCTAGAAGAGTTTCATATCTTCAACTCTGGAATTAGATTCAATCTCACTGAGATACTTTCTAGACTTAGAAAGGCTGAACCAGTCTCCGACCTGTAATAGAAGACTGCGCCAACTTACTATGAGCCTCTGTGGTGTCAAAAAAGAGCGGATTATACAGCGGATTCGGAGCGGATTTTGACATCCAAACGAGCCTTAATAGTGGATTCGGAGTGGGATTTGGTATCCAAACGAGCCCTTGATTGACCCATGATTTTTACAATTGTCTTTTGGTGTTATGCGTTTCAAAATATGGAGATTATCTATTGGTTCGCCTATCAAGCCATAACCTTAATCTATCTGAAGAAACTTTAATAGTAAGTTAAACTCAACTTTGTTTCTTCATCGGAACTTTCACGGTTGATACTGGTCCTTACATCTCAACTGTCTTTTGGTGATATGCGTTTCGGAATAATGGAGAATCTCTACTGCTTCGTCTATCAAGCCACAATCTATCTGAAGAAACTTTAACAATAAGGCAAGTTCAACTTCTTTGACAAATCCTTATGGAATGAATCATATAGATGAGATGGAGAATTTCGCGGAGTCAGGAGAATAGTCCGACTATATTCCTATATGAATGGGCTGTTCGGACCGTGTATCCTTTCATCCAAATATCACTGTGTGACTTTTTTCTTGTCAATTCCATTCTTTTTAACACGTTAACAAATATCAATACATTCATTTTTACTACATTCATTTACAAAATTCAAATCAATCATGTCACTTTACTCGATTCTGGGATTTTCATTGCTGACTCTAACAAAGGCACAAGATTGCCTGCAGTTTGACGGGCGTGTACCACTGGGAACTGCACCAGCTGCATTTGATAATTCCAATACAAGTCT
Source organism: Sclerotinia spermophila (assembly GCA_038090695.1). Classification (NCBI taxonomy): domain Eukaryota; kingdom Fungi; phylum Ascomycota; class Leotiomycetes; order Helotiales; family Sclerotiniaceae; genus Sclerotinia; species Sclerotinia spermophila. The sequence goes on along the minus strand of JBBMOJ010000440.1, from coordinate 4,650 downwards.
CTACAATCCCAGTTTCAACTTTGGTGCAAGTAGGTTTACCTTTTCCCTTTACAGAGCTTATTCTAACATCTGCAGATCTTACATGGAGCCAAATAATCAAAATCCCAACCGGTATTCCCACTTCTTTGGTAAGTCATCTTATATGCAATTCCCTTTACACGGCTAACAATCTCTCAGTATGATGGTAACTCATCTGCACCTTTCGAGGTCACCCTCTCTGATGCCTCCATCTTTGCTCCCTCCTCAACCAACGTACAACTTGGAGTTCGTCGTGCAGAATTAATGCCATTATCCAACAATGGCACTGATGCTTCTACCACGGGCATTAAAATTCTTCATTTTTCCATCATGAAGGATGCCTCTCGTCCATTGAATCTTAGTCACGAATATCAAATTGTCTTTCTCGAAGATTCAAAATTTAGCACAAATCAATTTGTGTTGAAGACGGGTACCATTTTAGACAAAAACATCACCGATTCAAATGTTTTGAGAGTCGTCGGAAATGTGAATAAAGGAGCAACTGAACTTTTTACCACTCCTTTTACTGATGGATGGCACAATTTTGGGGTGAAATTAGATTTCACTGCCAAGTATGTTTTTCTCTTGTTTTTATGATTATATCCAGCTAACCTTCAATCAGTACAACTCAAGTATTCTATTCCACCTCCTCCAAAGCTCTCGAATCAGTATCTAAACCTTTAGCCAATGATATTTCTGGACAAGGTCAATATCACTTTGGTTTATTGAAGAAGCCGACAGATTTTGCACCAGGTGTGGATATAACCAAGAATGGATTCCAGGAAAGTGGTATCGATGAGGGCTTGATCTTTGGTGGTATTTTCATGGAAGATAACGAGAATTGCGACGCGGATGTGTGTACAGAGGACGAGTAGGATGAGTGAGGATTATCCGGGGTGACAGAGAAAAAGGGTAGGGAACTGGTTTCTCTAGACCACGAATATAGGCCCGGCAATGTAATTTTGAAATACCTTTTTGAGAATATTCATTTGATGACATTCTGGCATCGATGATATATACTGGCTATTTATGCATGCTTTGTGGGAATATAGTGTATTTGATATATGAGCGAGATGACGCAACTCGAGATCTGATTTTGACGAATCCTCTAGCGAAGTCATAGATCCTCGAGGAGCGCTTTTGTGGCATCTTTACCAGTATTTTCTTTTCCCATATTTTTGTATTGTTTTATTTCACTCAATGATTCAATTATACTCATGCATACATGCAATCCCTAAAATAATTCATTCAATCATTCAATCATCCCCCACCTTCCCCCACCCAAATCCAAATCCAAATCCAGAACACCGAACATAAACCCAGCAAAACCCCACATAATTCTCGAGCAATATATTCGTAAATTAAAACGTATAAAATAATAGTCACATGATTAAGGACCGCTGGCGCAACGGTAGCGCGTTCGACTCCAGATCGAAAGGTTATCCGTTCAAATCGGGTGTGGTTCAATACCTCCTATAGTCTTGTGATTTATTTTTGGGATTTTTGGGGGGATTTTGGGTTGCGGGATGGTGAAGGGGGAGTTAGGAGTGTGAGGAGGATTGTTGTTGTTGTTGTTGGGTGTGTTAATTATTTTTGGAGAGGAATTTTGGGGTTGTGATATGGTGGGGTATCTATTGTATCGTATCATATCATATAGTATCACATCATGTTGTGAAATACATATACTAGATGAAGGGGTTAAACAGATTAGTTAACCGAAGTGGGCGTGGTGAGTTGGTGTTACTGATAATAACTTTTTGGGGTTGGAATTTGTTACTTGAGAAGGTTTTTGAGGTGCGAAAGCGAAATGGATGCTGGGAATTGGAATTGGGAATTGGATTGGAGTGAAGTCATCTATTTATTGAGAAAATACTTCCTATGGCTATAACTATGACTATGAAAATTGAATCTTGAGTCTTTATTGCGATTTGTAGGGATATACTACGTAGAGAGGTATGGTATGGGAATCTCCGCGCGGAAGATTTTGTGAGATATACCAAGCCAGGGGGAAGAGCGATGTCGAGGTCCTGATGTTTTAGAGCCAGAGAGAAAATGATTTTGAAGGTTCTACGAGGTTTATGGTATGTCATGCCGTGAAGTGTGATGTCTTGAGTTTTTTTTTCTTCATACTAGTCAATATTGAAGTGTACCGCTTACGAAAAAATCACTACATCGAGTTTTCTAGAAGATATTAATATCTCGAAATGGGTATCAGATTGCCCCCCCTGGAAAACAAAAGCCATGGAAGAGAAAGTGAGGGAAACTCTTAAAGTAAAAAATGATTTAATAAGACGGAGACAGGCTCTAAAAATAACCCGTGAGAAGAGAAACCTTTTTTGGTTGGAGATTGGATAATGAAGATGCGGAAGGTATACTAGTTGCTGGTATTGATATACTCTCGCGGTAGTTTCGGACAGGAAGATGAAGAGAGAAGAGGAGAGGAGGAATATATGGTATGTTTCAGCATCATATAATTTTATCGATCCGGAGGGAGTGGGGGGGCTAAAAGGTAATTTTAAGGAAAGAAATTATCTAAGACCTATACATGTACACCTAATATACCAATATAGAGTCTCGCTCAATGAACCCCGTATACGTAACTGCTCATTTTTCTTTTGGATTAGATCTTTATTAAATCTCTCATCCATTACTTTGCTCCAACTATACCTCTATGAATAATTGGATGGTGCTTCTTCTTGTATCTAAGATCTTCGTTAAAGCCTTTCACAATAGCTTCATTTCCGATAATACCCCTGTGATAGCAGATTCCGTACTTGACGAAGCGATCGCTTTATCACTGTAATAAAATTTTCAATATTTTTATAATGTATTGAAAAAATCGTTTTTATAATATTAATCTGATTAATCTTATTTTTGTATTTCATGAGAATATTTTATTTTTAAGGGACTTTATCATTTAAGCTCGAATATATTATCCCTTTTCCTATATTGAAATCCAAAGATTATTTTTTTGTTATTATATTTGAAATATATATTTATATATAAATTGGTTATTATATTTTGTATTATAATTTATATAAAAATTGAAAGTATTTATTTAATAAACTAATAATCTATATGAATTGCAAAATTATATATAAAAAATATATAAAAATAATATTACAAATTCTAAAACCAGATTCTTATATATAACTCCTTCTTATCCCTAAGATTATAATATCTTTATAAATAAGTTTCTATATTGTGTATCTATTCAATTCCTTTTTTATATTCCAATTTGATTATTTTTTCTTTTCTTTATATCTACAATCACAAAAGTATTTTTTTAAATCTCTTTATTCTTTTAAATCGAATTCCTATTTTGATTATTTCAATTCAATACTCTAAATAGAATATATTTTAATGTATTATAACTTTCTTCAATGGAATTATAGTAATGAGAGTATAACATTTTCCAATCTTTATCTACTTTTTTCAAGTGTAAATTATTATATCCCTTTTATATATACTTCCCTTTATTATCAAAAGGCTTTTTATTAATATTATTTTCTCTTTCGATATCTAAAAGATCTTCAATATTAGAGCTATTCCTTTCAAGATTGTAATTGGATTCAATTTGCAATAGCAAAGTTTTTAATAAAATTGATAAAACTTTTATTAGGCTTAGTATTATATTTGATTGTTTTATATTTATATTTTTAATATTTGAAAAAAGTGATAAATCTATTATAGAAGATATTAATTGTTTTTTTTATCCCTTTCGATCTTATTATACCTTAAAACCAAGAATTAAACCTTTATTTTGCTCAAATACTTCTAAAGTATATTAGATTCAATATAAATTGATCCTTTTTATTATAAAATTTACTTCTTAATAATTTTATAGAGTTCTAATTTCATTGTTTTTTCTTTTTTATTATTACAAATCTTTTTTTATTGTTTTATCTATTCTATATAATAACAATACAAACAGTATCTACAAACTATAAATTCTCAAAGTTTTTCAAATTGGGGAATTTATTTATAGTATTTTTCTGAATATATTATCAAAATACAAATAATAGGGATTTCCAATTATATGAATTGTTTTGCTTTCACATATATTTTAATTGATTTTGTATATAAATCCAAAAATATATAAATATATTAAAATTATAATTATCTTTAAATTGTTAAATAAGATACTTTTTTACTATATCAAAAATCGTTTTAAAATCTATTATTATTCTTTTTCTATATTTAGATACTACTATATTTAATATCAAAACAATAGGTGATTTATTAATACTTATATAAATAAAAGGGTTTCATTATTTAAACTATCTTTTTTGAATTAATATTTAGGGGAGAGCTATATTATACTTTATTAAGGTTATAGGAAAGTATAGTATATTAAATATAATTTTGTTTGATAATATTAGAATAAATTAATTATAAAAATAATATTAAATTATTATTAAAAAGGTATTTAATATTTATAAATATATCTTTTATTATTATTATTCCTTATTCTCCCTATTTATATTTATTATTTTATATATTTCAATATTGATATTAATTATATTAATAATATATAATAATATATTTAATAATATTTAATATATTTCAATTCCTAAAAATGAATTATAAAAATATATAAAAATATATAAAAATATATAAAAATATATAAAA
>JBBMOJ010000439.1:0-33887 GCA_038090695.1 Sclerotinia spermophila | reverse complement strand
CGAGAGATCTCTAGACACTTCCACGTGACCCTAGAGGCAGCTCCCGTAACACTTATAAATATAAATATATATAATATTATAAATACTTTTTTACTTTAATATAAATATCAATATATAAATATTATTATTAAATCAAAAAAGAAACTTTAATATTATAAAACAATTAATTTATAATTGGTTTTGATTTAGATAATCTTATTTTCAAAAACATTTTTTTAATATTTTATATAATTTCAATCTTTCAATAAAAATATTTACTTTATTTTTATTTTCTTTATTATAATACTATAATCTTTATAATTATTTTAGAAAAAACTGTTTTTTCCTTTTTCATTATCAAATAAGTTGATAAATAAATAATTTTGTTTTGAAAATTTAATATTATATTTTTATAACTATTATTAATATTTTTATTATTAATATCTGATATTATTAGAGAAATAGATTATCTTTTCTATATAATGATGTATTGATTAAAAATCGAATTTAGAATATTGTTTTGATTAAAAATAAAAGTGTGTACGATACAGGAATGTGTAAGATAAGATGTAGGGATATCGGTTAGTTAATAGTTTTTATATTGTTATGTACATCCTTCCGTCGTATATTGGTAGGAGATACCTAGAGACTCATCTCGAAGACTCCCAAGTCTCATCACACATAATTAACCTGACAGCCTCACCAAGAGAATCATCCTCCAATAGCCAATCTCTAATCTCGAATATGTCCAATATTCAAATATGGAAGATCCAACCAATATCATAGCAATATCCATCCATATCACTAATTAAAGTATAATATAGTTTGTTCAAGAACCACAGATCAACGCTCGCACCCAACGGCCCTTGAATCATAATATATATATTCAGGGATTCCTCTTATTTCTTACAATTGTCACTGCCATCAACATCCACAAATACCTAAGGTGATCATTCCACTTGAGCCACTGTCCTCCCAAAGAACCATTCACGAATCACACCCCCCGCTTCGAACCTCCCATCCGTATACGGCAAATCCCAGTGTGTCGTCCCAACTGATCCTCCCAAGGATTTCCACCTTTCCACCTTTTCAGATTAAGTAAAGAATATTCTACTTCCTCCCAGTCCAAGAAAACGTCAAGTTCACCCTCTCACCCAAATCTGCAGGGGTTTACATCTGAAGTAACCCTCTAGATGTGTAAATATTTGTCTCTTATCCCCCCAATATTCAACATTCGAAAAACTGTTTGTTGCATTGTACGAAGTAAGAAGAAGAAGACGAAGAAGAAGAAGAAGCAGCAGCAGAAGAGGAAGAAATAAAGCCTGTTGAACCTTATACATATACTCGGAGGACAGCACAACTTTACATTCCGACGACCTGCTTCCTATTCAATCGATCTTTGGATTTGATAAGGAAGAAAGTATTATTTATTTGTTTGCTGGTTTATTCAATCATCCAATCACTTCTCGATTCTGTCCAGTACCGTTACATATATATATATATATATGACTGCTGGTGCTAGAGTTCTTACTATATCCCACTTACCACGTCTAAACTTCGAACCGAAAACTCAACACACTCCATACCTACTACTACAATTCCGATAACAAAAATTCGTATCAGAACACCAGGGAAAAATCCACTCCCCTCCCACTTCTTCCCCAATTCAACCGGATTTGCACCGGTATACAACCCTCTTCCTCCCACAAAAAAAAAAAAAAAAAAGTTACTTCAGGGATTTCTATTGGCAAGATGACCAGCTACCCAGTTCCGAATGGTCACAATAACAATAACAATGGCTACAATACCTTGCCATTGCACGGCCCAACATCAATCCCATCACCAAATGATTCTATGATTTCCCATAATCAACAGCTTCAACATCAACACCAACATCAACATCAACATCAACATCAGCATCAACAACAACTCGGCATACCTGTCTCACCTTCTTTTCAATATGACCCTCAGATGGGTGCTCCACAGGGTCAGCCATCACCACAAATGCCCCCACCAATGCATCAATATAATGATGCTTTACCAATTCAAGCTGGAACACCGTCATCCATGAATGGAACCGGAGAAGCACCAAAAGGAAATAGATTGAGGAAAGCATGCGATTCATGCAGTATCAGAAAAGTCAAAGTGAGTATATACAAAATTTCAAACCCTCAATACTCTACGTTTACACATTGCGGGGTAGATACTAATATTTATTTTTTCCTCAACAGTGCGATGAATCTGGTCCTCCATGTCGAGCATGTGCCGCACTAGATATTCCATGTACATTCGACAGACCAAGTCGTCGCAGAGGTCCACCAAATCGACATGCGGAAGCGGTAAAAAAGAGAAGACTTGAGATTGAGGCTTCGGGTGGTGGATCATTTTCCTCTCCGACGTCACCAAACAATGTTGCTGCGACATTGGCATCGTTCTCTTCACATGCAGTTCTATCTGCCGAATCAATATTACCACTAGCTACTCTCGAGCTCTTCATCGATGATTTCTTCACCTACATACATCCACTCGCCCCTTTCCCACATGAACCTTCCTTCCGAGTGGCATTCAAAAATCGGGAAGATTTAACAAATTCATCATTTCTTGCATTGCTAGCATCCATGGTTGGAATATTAGTAGCATCATTTCCTAGAAAGCCTAGGCTACACCTCAAAGCTCAACATCGAGAACATCTGTTCCCACATTCCCTCAATTTGGTCAAAAGATGTCATAAAGTGGCAGTTGAGGCTAGGGGTGCCGGATACCTCGATAAGGATCTTTCGGTCTATGATGCAGCTACAAGTTATTTTTTGGGGTTGTCAGGCGCATACACATTCAATTGGAGACAGTGCAGGCTCTATTTTGGAGAAACATTGAACATTCTACGAATGTTAGGAGCACATAGAACCAATAATGCAGGTACGATGGCTGCTATGGGTCATCTTCCTGCGACATTTGGTGCTGAAAGCCCTCAATATGTCGATCAGCCTGAACCTGTTGATTACATTCGTCAAGAGATGGGCAGAAGACTATTCTGGGTTATATTTGTTGGTATTCGGTACGTGATTCTCTCCTGTTAGAAGCACCTCACTAATGAACTAGATCAATGCAACAACTAGGCGCAACCTTTGGTGAACTTCTGATCCCGCCACCAACCCCAAACGAACCATATCCTCCACTACCAGTGGAAGTTGATGATGAGTACATTTTCATAGATCACATCCAATCACAACCCGAAGGCATCGTTTCAGGCATTGCCGGATTTAATATGGGTGTCAAGATCTACATGACATGTACACCCCTTTCAACAATGGAAGTTGCATATGGAATCGATCAAGTCTTCGACTATCAACGTCAGAGAAGGGTGCTCTCACAATGTCTTAACGCTGCCAAACATGTTTTAGATCTATTACCAAATGAGCTGATGCTTCTCTCAAATTCCGAAGCAGGAGAGTTTGGTCAAAGAAATGACGCCTATTACCCACCTTTGGAAGGGTTTCCGGGTGCTCGCTCGGGCGGAATCGAAGGACAATCTTGGAATGGAGTCACAAGGGATGAGAAGAGAAGAAGACAATATGAAATTATGAAATCTAATATTTACGCTAGTCAGCTGGCCACCAGGTCATATCTTGTCGAGAAGTATTGGAACCTTCAAGATGCCTACGAGCAGCTTAAGGCTAAATCAGGTGGCTCGGCGGATCTCAAACTAGGATCTCCAGGTCTTATTGCAAGTGATTTGGATGGAATGCTGCCACGATCAGCAACTGAGGACTCGATTGAGTCTATTGTGATGAATGAAAGGGAGAGCATTGTGAAGGATTTACTAAAGGCGCTGAGTTGCCTCTCACAAGTTAATATGGAGCCTAATGGTGGCAGCTTTGTTTGTTCACCCTTCCTCTTCTATTCTCAATAACGTGGTTTTCAGACTTACTAATAATATCTGTTACAGGTTAATAAAATCCGCCAAATAGCGTCAACTCTAGTCGATACCCCGCAAAATCGCAAAGGACCTTTCGCATTACAAACCGAAGAGTACCTCGCAAAATTACTAGACATCTTAATGAAGCTCGAGAGAGCTAGTCCGGCTGGTGCAAGGAGTGAGAGTGCTGATGGCGTGGTTGATGAGGAAGAGGAATTAAATAGCTGGGCTGATCTCAGAGAGTATCAGACGAGATTCGCTCAATCAGGAGGGTTCTTGAATGAATTGTAAAATCATCTTTTTAAGGTTTGGGAGTGGGTAATGAGGGTTTGAAAGAAAGAAATGGTTAATGTGTTTGCAACGGAATGGGAGGGAAAACCAGGGCAAATGGGGTTCAGGCGCAGGTTTTCTAATTATAAAATGGATGGATGGAGGGACGGATCCTGTGAGATGGATAGATGATTGGTCTCGTGGCATGGGATTGGTCTGTATGATGGTGAACGAAATTTGAGTGAGGCAGGTGGAGTGTTTGGATCCACAATGTTCATATGGGAAGCCCATCAATGGCAGGATAGCAAAACAAGAAGGCTTTGCACAAATGGCTTTAGGGACCTTGACGGGGGATAGATGGGCTTGACAGCTGGATCAGCTACAATAGATACTTAGTTTGGTACTGTATAGTACTCTGTACTAGATTACCAGTAAATTTGCAACCACACGTCGCGCATGGCATATTGTGCCGGAGCAATGCATCTGCACATGCAATATCACAGTTAATGTAGAAATTAAGTATTAAAACAATACCATATTAACATATCCAATGCAATGTATGTGAAAGCCAATATCTTCCAATCGCCAGCAAAAATGCCGAGAAATTTATTCGTCTCACAACCACCTCACTTACATAGACTCACACATCACAACTCAAAAGTAAAAGCAAAAGCAAGCAGAAATTTGGAGTACAATATATATTTCTACATGACTTTCAGCTAAAAGTAAATCCTCTTTCCATTGGGATGGTAGGTAGCTAGCCATTCTCCTGGTATATCCATGTTTTCCCAACGCCTTCTATGTACATATCAAGCAATCCAAACGCCGTATGCGTGTAGATTCATCCCAACCCAAATAACCCTCTTCCTCATCGCGACTTCGTATCTGCATTAGAAAGTCGCGATTTACAACTGACTCCCCTCCTTAACACAGCACACGCTCCCGCTGGACCCAATGACCGCCTCGCCAACCTCCTGCTTATGCTGCGCCGCGCTATCCTTGGCCAACACGCTCTTGTTGAAGCTTTGCTCTGAGGGGGGCACATCCAAGGCGGGATTCTTGGTGAAGAAATTCACGGGCTTCAAGCCGACCTTGATGATTTCCACGGGCATGACGGGGAAATCTTCAATGCGCGGTACATGGTTGATGCCAAATTGGACCCAGACGACAATGTCGTCATCCTGCACGTTATCTTGACGAGCCGCGAAGGAACGCACGCCGGTGCCACCGCGCGATTGGTTGGTGTATTTTCCTCCGGCGTAGAGCTCGTTGTCGCGGTAGGATGTGACGTAGATGTTGTGGTCTGCGAATTCGGCGCGTTTGTGATGGAAGGAATCCTTATCCGCGAGCATCTTTTGGAAGGGGGGAACGTGGATCTTGTAGGCGACGGGTTTTCCGTTGATGGGGTTTCTGACCGCGGAGTTTTGGATCTTGAAGGTGCGGTTGACGTCATAGTTGAGATCGTAGCCGCCGGAGACGGTGACGGGCGTGCTGTTGACGGTGTAGCCGACGCCGTGGGGGTTAAAGTCGCTGCGGGGCATAGGGTGCGCTTCGTCGTAGACGACCGAATTGAGGTGGCCGTCGAGCATAGGATCAACACGTAAAGAAAAGATGTGTTGATGGTGGGAGGCGAGGACACCAGGGTGTACGACTGTACCCCATGGGACGGTGAGACCTTCATCGATGGGTTGGGTGGAGAGGATACCGGTGGCGCGGACCTCGTACATGACTTCTCCGGCTTGGTTGAATTGGAATGCGAGGATGTACTCGTAGTTTGCAACGGTGATGATGGATTGGAGCACGAGTTCTCTGTTGCGGACAACGGCTGCACGGCCGGTTCTGTAGTTGGTGTGTTTCCATCCGATACCACTGTCTTGTTCGTGAATACAGACTACGTTTGGCATTTCGAGAACCTCTCCTTTTTCGTCATTGAGAACGGCGGAGAGGTAGTGGATTGAACCGAGACAATCACATCCAAGCTGAAGGTTGTTTGCCATGATACCTGCACCCACATCACCGAGATCGAAAGCAGCCTTTCTATGGTATGGGTTACGAGGATCGGCATATGGAATGTTCATATCTGAAAGAGAAAATCTGTAGAAGAGAGGACGTCCATCGTAATGAACATCGTAGAGAACCATGCCTTCTCTGAGGTTGAAACCAACCTTGAAACTCCATCTTTGCCACTCAATAGTATGACCCTGTTCACTGAACTTGGTAACTTCAAATGAAGCACCTTCTGGCTGAATAACGTTCAGTGGCTTGAGATCTTTTCGGAGATCTTGTGCCTCGGGAATATATTCATTTGCAGGCTGAACTTTGTACGGCGAGAGTTCCTTAATTGTGTTATCGGCACCAGTTGGCAAAATATCGATACGTGTAACTTTCATAGTCTCTGCACTGACGACTGGGGAGATGGTAAGAGGCATAGCATAATGGTTACCATCAGCCTCATTAGGGTTCTTTGGGTCACGAATGTAGAGGAAACATTGGAAAAAGCGTTTGTCATCGGTGAAAAGTCCCTCGTTGATTCCATCAGATCCTAGAATTGTCAGAATAATTTTCGTTTGAGGCTTGAAGCAAACCTACCGTAAATCCATGGGTCGCAAACAACTACAGTGCCTTCTGGTAATTGAAGCTTTGCAATCGCGGCCTTTACTCCTTCATCACCTAAGGCAGCTAGCTCGACTGATACAATTTCGTCTCCATCGGCACCACTGTGAACATTGGGGCCAAGTCTGACATTGCTCTCTACTTTTCCAGCAGACAAGTTGACAATAGCTTCGTGTAATTTATCCTAAAGAAGGCATATCAGTATCGTTTCTCGGAGCAATCCATTTGCCATTCGAGCAAACAGATGAAGGAATCTATGCAATTAGACTTACAGTATTCTTAATATAATAAACCACAAAACTTCTTCTGTCGATCTTTGGGAGAGTAGATCCGGAATGCTCAGCAGTGAGATATGGGACCAATTCGGCCTTCTTTGGTTCCTCCAGAGTAATACTCTTAAATTGAAGCGTAACCTCAGCAGGCCATAAACCCTTCACAATTTGCGAACTCTGCAAAATTTCTGCAGCAGTCAATGGACCTAGAGGATGTTCCAAGGTAGATTTCTTGCCTCCCACAAATGGGAGGGAGACTGGAACTTCAGCTGTAGACATCGTATGTGGTGGATGCGAATGTCCAAAGGCTAGTCAGAAAGAAAACAGTATGAAGGATGCAAGATGAAAACAACAAGAAAAAAGAGGAGTCCCTCAATATATGTAAGATTTACAAGTGCCCAACTAATGAGCCGAGATGTACAAGTAAGTATTTCAATTATGAATGAATATTGCACGATAACTTTCCATCACAATCTATTGGACCCCTCTTTCGAAACATATATAGCATACATAATCTTATCGTTATCCCATTAGATATTGCATATATTTTGGTGCTATGGTATCACGCGAGTGACAAAATAATAGCATACCTAATCCTTTTTCCTTATCAAAAACTTAGTATGGTTTTAGTTTATATATTTAACCCCTAGTTAACTCAATAAAATATCAATATAAATTATTAAAATATTCAAGTAATAATATTTCGAATACAAGTTTTCTAATAATATAATATTTATTATTTTAGAGTTATTATATCAAAAGTTATAATCTATTAAATATCAGGTTTATTTTTGGGTTGAGGATAATTTGTGTTTAAAATTTCGAATATTTAATAATTTCAATCTTTCGAATAAAGTGTTAGAATTTATTTTATTTAAAAGATAAAAAAGTAAAATATAATAAGTATTAAATCTATATTTTAGACTTTTAAATTGAATGATTAATAAATATCAGAAATTTATAACTTTGAATTGATTTTGATAGGAATTCCTTATCAAGATCTAATATTATTAGCAAATTCAATAATTTCAAAATTATATTAATAAATTATCATAAATGATTTTTCTAGATTTAATATTTTTATATAAATATTTCGATTTTTAAATATACTTTAAAGTTTTAAAATTATTATTAGAAAATTTATTTTCATTTTTTATAAAAAAAACTATATAATATTTAGATATTTGAAAATAATTTACTTTTAATTAGAAATATTTTCGATTTAAATTATCTTTTAAATTGGTAATATTATATATTCTATTATTTGAATAAAACTTTATTATATATTGAAATCTTAAAATCATTATATAGTTTATTAATTCTATTATCAATTTTTAAAAAGAACAAGTTGAATAGAGTTTATATTACAATTGAATTGAATATACCACTTTTTTTTGTCACTCGTGTCTGCTGCAGATACTCCACTTCACTTCACTTCATCCACCCATCTCGCATAGACATTCCCAATTGAGCAACGCAGGGCTGGGATAGTAATGATAGACCACCAGGGCCAGTAATATATGTATGATTCAGACTTATGTTCAAATGAAGATATGTTGATTAGCAAATATTTACTTGATGTTTGCTTGTCATATGTGTTTATCGTTGTCAGTGAAACAGATAGGGTTTTGAACATTAGATGATCCATTTGGTTTGTCGACGGTGATATGGATTGTATATACGAGGGCATATCTTTGATGAATGCCGCGCCTATGTATTCGTAGGTTTCTCTACCAAAATAAGTATAAACTTATCTATTTCGAAATTCAATATTAATTCAATCCAAAATAATATCTTTAAAAAGTTTTCAAAAAGTAATAGTTTTTATATCCAAAATTATATACATTCTGTATATTTTATTAGTTTATTAAAATTATAAAGTTATATAATAAATTGATATTCCCATAGTAATTTTGGTGAGTTCGGTTATATTACCCGGCATTCATCAAAGATATGCCCTCGTATAGACTCTCCGATATTTTTGTGGAATTTCTGACTATGTTTCGTACGAGCTTTCCTAAAAGGGACTTTGGTTATCTCGGTTATTCCGGTTATCTCGTTCTCATCTACTGCTTGTATACCCGATACTTTCCGCAACGTTTCTTATTCATCGTAGGCTGTAGCACATCTACCGATGCATGGCAGACGAAAATACAAGCGAGGCAAAAGGGCAAAAGGGTAAAGTGGCAAATAGTCATCCGTTATTTTGGTTTTTTCGTAACCGGAATGTATCATCTTGCCATCTTATCTTCAAAATCTACACGAACAGCGGTTGCCGACAGCATGAGATGTGATGGACGTCTAAAGCGGTACTACTGTGCTACTCTTATCTATTCTCTGAGTTGGAGGGGCCGATTCATTGATCACAAAACAATGGTAACATATTACTCTCTCACAAGATCGTCAACTTGCACGAACTACCATTTTAAAAGTCTGATAGGCGTGTTGCGCTCACAATTGCCAATGAACCATTCGAAATCTACCATACTGCTTTAACAAAACGATCATCCGTCAAAAGTTTGATAGAGTTCATGAAACTTCAATTTCGGATCACTTATTGTCACTCAAAGATTAGAGGGCGAAATTACAAAGAGAAGAGGGATTAATTAAATAGCATGTGTGCATGCGAATCGTCAAATTGTTTGAGTAAATGAAACGAGACCAGATCGCATTTTGAAATTCATATATTTCTCCGTACCTACAAAAGACAGTTTCAACAATTATGTTTTTTCCTCATCCCCTATAACAATAACGCAATACACTTAATCTTTCACAAAGTCATCTGAAAACCCCTGTCAATTACGGATGGATATCCGGAATATTTTGAATCACTCATGGCATAGTAGCAATAATCACATCCACAGAAGTCAGGCGAGTTGCAAGCGAAAATTAAAAGGGGCGAAGTGATAGTGAATACAATGCAATATATTCCATTTATGAATCATAAGTAGCCATGATGTAGGAAATCAAGACATAGTCAAGTAAGATCACGATCATGTGTATTAATTGGTTTCAATGGACCATTATTGTAATACCTGAATGCGTAGACTACTAGATGATGATGCTATAGAGACCTCGCATTCCTACGCGATGAACGTATATCCCATACGACAAGACCAGTATTCGAAACCCCAAACAAAATTAAATAGATCCTCGCAGATACCTTCAACTGTAAAGCCACACTTTGATGTGAAAAAGAATTCCTTCGAACCGATGACATTTGTTCTCAACCCGAGCTTCCAACCTCCACCTACATATTCCACATCCCGCAGTCCTACCATCCATCCCCCCTCTAATCCCCCGTAAGATAAACCCAAATCAACGGACCTTGCCCCGGCAACCCCGTCCGCCTCTTCCCCATCTCCCACCCCAAATTCGCAAGCGTCATTTTCATCCTCTGACTATTCCCTCCCTTGAAGACCATTCCCTTTGTCCACTTTCCATTCCCCACTTCCTGGACCTCCGTCATCACATTCTTATCCGCATCCTTATTACTACAACCCAGTTGCTGCATCATATCCTTGACCGTCATGGTAGCCGGGACAAAGAACTTTCGATGATTAGCCACATCATGTGGATAGAGCGGGGAGTTTGCGAGCCAGGGGGGTGTAGAGCCGGTTATGAAGACATGCACGAGGCAGTGGGAGGGGGGAAAGAGATAGTTGTAGCCTGGGGGCAGACCGATGCCGTTGAATTGATTTTTGACGTTGATGCCGGGCATCCCGCTTTTATTGGCAGAAGCAGGCGCGGGATAGGTGCCGCAGAAAGGATATTGAGGAGCGGCGAAGCCGGGTGGACCGTAACCTGTAGAGTAAGGATCAGGGTAGCCATAGGGCGATGCGTAGCCCATTGAAAATGGGGGGTCTGGGAATGCCATACCGGTGCCTGGGGGAAGGGGTCCCGAATCTGGACCGTGGTAGGAGTTGAATGGTACGCCAGCCATTTATTGTTGTAAACTGAAGGGATATATGACGGGAATATGTGCGATCGGCAGTTGATGAATATGTTGTCTAGGTGGAAAGGATTGTTGAGGTGGAAATGGCGGAGGTAGTGGTCCTGGGTCTCGACCGTGGTATCTGTTCCAGCCACTCAAGGGATCAGATTTTGCTATGAGTTCCTGATAGTAGAAGAGTTCGCAACCGGTAATGTCGAAAACTTGTATACGAAGAAGCTGTACCTGTTGGATGTTGCTAAAAGGATCACAAAGAGTTTGGTAAGAAACGATAACTTGCACGTCTTCGTATGATGGTAAAGTTACAAGGTTTGATTCTTGAGAGGACGCCACGATGGCGACTGAAACATGTAAATGCCAAAGCTTATGCTCTGGTAGTTGGTAGAAGAAATGTGTAAAGATGTAGATATATGAGAGATGAAGACTATAAACGGAGGTTGTAGGTGAGTATTTTGTTGATGAATTGTTGGCTTTGTAATGAAAGAGAGCCGTGATTAAATAGACCATGCAAAGGGGTTAAGCTGGGATCAGAAATATTAGTGGTTGTGAATGTACAAAATATTTGTGAATAATGAGACATTTTCAATAACAAGCTTGCCTCCAATGATTCAAGAAACTTTGTTAACTTCAATGAAAAAATACTAAAGGATTACTGGGCAATCAAATGATGAATCACCAACAAATAACTTTGGGTATATTGTTGAACTTTGTGAATGTAGAATTAAACCCAACCTTGAGGTCCTCCTATGATATTGGTACAAAAATGATGCAGTCCTCTTCTATCCTTAATGTTTTTTTTTAGAGACCAATGAAGCTCGATTTTAAGTTTTATCCACCTGTCACCACTGCAAGGCCTTCATAAATCTTCCCTTTAACAGCGTAGAAGGAACTCGTTGTGACGCCAACGCTTTCTACCTCGATTCTCCCAGTGCCAGTCTTACGGACAATGACAGATCCATCGATCAGAAGAGTACCTTCTCCTCGAAGTTCTGCAGTCAGACCAGAAGATTGCATAATTTTTCGCAGATCGGTTAACCTTAAATCACCCACGTGCAATGGCTGGGCAACCGATCTTGCCGCCGATGCCATATTCGAAGGTAGAACATCCAAAATTGGCATTTCAACAATAGCTTTCGCTGAATCAAGAGCTGCCTGTGTTGGGGGTTCTTCTGGTTCCTCTTTCAATATCTTTTGCTTCTTATTGGCGCCTTCTGAGTCGTGCGAACCGCTGTCAATGTGTGTAGTTTCTAGTCGACCAGTAAGAGTAACAATTCCTAATCCCTTGACATTCTGCCAACGTAGTTGTTTTACCAACGAATCAGTGAGTTTCACAGCCCACGCATTGGTGTCTACACTTGCGTCAATAACGACACCAACCTCTGGAGTGTACACATCGACGAGTTTCTCTTTTGTGCTACCAAGAAGCTTTCTACAATCGCTAGCGAGCGCTAATGTCTCCTCTTTCATACCACCAACTAATATCAACTTCCGAGGTTGGATTAGTGGTATCAACATTTGAAGACTGCGTTTATCGTGAAGCCCGGAGAAGTCGACGAATGCAATTCGAAGATTAATTTTAAGTGTCTTGATTGAGATATCCAGTCTGGATGGTCCAGGGATCTCTTCCTCTACAATATCCATTAGGTCATCTTCCTCTAGAATATCTGCTACAGATCCATCTTCGTTATTGCCGGTCTGCTGTCGCTTGCCTTCATTCGATGCTCTGCGTTTGCCGGAAGCTGCAACATCATCCCATTTTCTTTTTTTGCCGAGGGTATCTTTCGTATCATATTTTCCAGGTCGCTGTGGTTCCTGACCATCAACCTCGTCCCGTTCTTCCGCCCGAAGAAATTCACCGGGCCTAATCAGTTCTCCAAAATCATCATTTCGTTTCCTCCTGATCGCCATGGGAAACATCTTATCCCGGCCTTTCTTCCCTCTCACATCAAAATCGTGAACGCCTTTCTTTCGAAGAAGAATGTTGATGCCAAGATCTTCATCACTCAAGCCAATTTTCTTCCGATTCGCTTGACCCATAGTTGCGGATATATTAAGAGCTTTTCCTTGCTGCTCATTCTCAGAGTCATCAGAATCTGATGATGAATCCGACGAAGCATCATCAACAATATCAGCAGAAGCCTCAAGAGTTGTAGCACCACCCGGTTGCAGAGTGGTCTGCAATTGACGTTGTGTCGCCAACCACTGTTGATAAACAGTCAGATCGTTACCCTCCAATGGTATACGTTTAGGTTCTCTGATTTCAAGATCTCTTCCCCCTCCGTGTACCTGTTCTAGGATTCCTCCACTTGAGCTTGGTTCCGAAGTGACTCCATCGCGTCGTTCTTCCCACCATGACCATAAAGTCCTTCCCAAACCTGGTGCTCCATTAATTGGGTTCAGCCTTTCTGTCAAAATTAAAAGATTCTTGTTATCGTCCGCGATTTTGCATAGCACCTCCTTCGAAAATCCCCATTCAATAGAAGTGTCACTAGCAAGGATCACCTTCCCCACTGATCTTCCTAAATTGTCCGTCTCATTTAACATTCGGTCGATTTGACCCTTTCGCCCAAGTAGTCGAAGATGCTTAAACTCAAATGGACCAATATGTTGTTTTGCTTCCTCCGCATTTCTCCGTTGCTGTCCAGTTCGCTGTTCCTCATGACCAGGCTGCGCTTCAAACTCCCGAATAATAGCTTCGTCCATCCATTCAAACATACTTCTTGTATATCTCATCGTCATTTCGCTCGTGCTTACTGCTAGATAAGGTTTCGCGGATTTGAATGCGCTTTCTTCCTCTTGATTTTCTGTTCTCCAAGCATGCTCTAGAAGATATGCAAGTTCCATCATTCGCGCTCCAGAATCTGTTGGTATAAGGACAATGCCTCCTCTGCTAATAGATGATCTAATCATATCCAGTAAAAGCTCATCTCTCTTGGCTCTTCCTCCAGGTAAAGCAACTCGTTCTCCTCCTTTACTACTGCATATGAATGCGGTCGGCTTTCGTAGTTGTTCGATAACCTCAGCACCTCCAGCCCCCGCTCCACCTAACCAAGCCGCGCCAGCCAAGACATTCTCACGAGCTTGATTCCAATCAACTGCGTATACTATGGACTCAAGTCCATGTTGTATGTGCCATATCGTGCCTCCCAAACTGTGACCTGCATTATACGCTGTAATCGTTACCCCATTCAGTGGTTGATGAGGCTGTGAATATTTCAAAGGACGAACGAGCGAGAAGTAGTAGTTGATTTCTTCTTTCGTCGGAGATTGAAGGAGAAAAGAAGATGTTGTAGGTATAATGGTTGATGCTAATGGTGTTGAGCAATATAAGTCTTGTAAAAGAGTCCTCCCAAGCGCGATGACAGGATGTGTCGCGTAAACTGGTATTCGAGTGAAGAGAGGGAAATGCTTGCAACAATGTGCGTAAGCTGCGATATGAGGAACCGTCGCATGAGTAAGTAAAATAAGTGAAAGCGTCGGGATTTGTTTCTCTAGCTCCCTTAACTTTTCCACGTCGAAAGTTTCATCCCATCCTACATCAATCAGCACCTTGATTCCTCCATCAAGCTCAAGTAATGATTGCGACGCTGATGATTCCGATTGCGCTCCCTGTAAGGAACAAAAGGTAAACATTGTTATCGCATTCTGTGATGAATAGAGAAGAGCACCAAGAATGTCATTGACTCAAGGTTTACCAGTATAATAATAAAGAATAATACAAGGCTGTCGTGAAAGGCTGTAGCCGCGATCTAGTGCCGTGCCCAATAATGTGACAACACGCTAAAAATATAAGGTTAAGGCCTGGTCCGAAATTACTGGGTACATAAGGCAAGGTAGCCTTAAAGGAAGTGGTGGACGGAATGTTTATGTATATCTTCAAGTCCATCCAGTCAATACCTTGGCTCATATTTCAATGTCTTTCGCCAGTTCATCCTGTTAATAGGTCTTTCATTACGCACTCTCTACTATTGCGAATTCATA
Source organism: Sclerotinia spermophila (assembly GCA_038090695.1). Classification (NCBI taxonomy): domain Eukaryota; kingdom Fungi; phylum Ascomycota; class Leotiomycetes; order Helotiales; family Sclerotiniaceae; genus Sclerotinia; species Sclerotinia spermophila. The sequence continues at coordinate 18,904 of JBBMOJ010000439.1, read as the reverse complement.
TAATACTATAATACCTCACAGCTATCTGAATCTTTGACAGACAAATGGCGCAACCTCCCTTTGTAAGGCAATCTGTTCTATTTACAAGCCTTCTAAGAATCATTTCTCGGTTCTGTACATGAACTGACCATGAAGCTATAGCAACAGCAGCCATCTTATGGTGGGCAGCCTCTATACCAAGGCCAGGAAAATCCGATGATGCATCCCACGGACCCAAATGATCTCGGCATGGAGAATTTACAGATATCGAATCAACAACCAGCTCCGAGGAAAAAGAAGAAGGATAGGCACGCATACCATGTTGTCGAAGCCCAAGGCTCTTCGCAGGCATTCAATGGAATACCGCAGGGCGGCGTGCCCCCTTCAGCTTTTCTCAATGCAGACCCTTCGTCAATGCCATCGCCAGGTGGTCAGTTCATAAATTCGCCCATTACACCTCAAATGTCACAGTTTCCTGCCCCTGTGAATGCGCCATTTAACCCTACGAATCCCGTCACATCTACTGAATTTACTGCGAGAACTGGACCTGGGGATAGTTTCTCTGCCAATGTGCAGACTTCGGCGCAAGGCCGAGTAGACCCAGATCAAATACCCAGTGTGCCTCGATCGAGAGATGCGATAGCGCAGTATTACCTCAAAAATGTTTACCCAACCTTTGAGCACCACCTTCCTCCCACAGCTACAGTGCCATTCGTTGCTTATGATCAAGGAAACGCTTCTCCAAAGTTTGCACGTTTAACGATGAACAACATCCCATCTACGGCAGATGCGTTGCACTCAACTGGGTTACCACTTGGACTTCTCTTACAACCATTGGCCCCATTGCAGCCAGGAGAACTCGAAATACCTGTCCTAGACTTTGGAGAAACAGGCCCCCCTAGATGTCACAGATGCCGTGCCTACATCAATCCATTTATGGTATTCAGATCTGGAGGTAACAAGTTTGTGTGCAATATGTGCAATTATGCGAACGATGTGCCTCCAGAATACTTTAGTGCGATTACACCACAAGGGGCTAGAGTTGATAGGGAGCAGAGGCCTGAGTTGATGCGAGGCACTGTGGAGTTCATGGTTCCAAAAGAATACTGGTCGCAAGAGCCGGTGGGTTTGAGATGGATTTTCTTGATTGATGTAGGCCAAGAAGCGCTAAACAAAGGGTTTTTGGAAGCGTTCTGTGAAGGTATTCTGGCAGCTTTGTACGGAGGCGATGACCCAACTGAAGAGGATGGATCTTCGAAACGCAGAATTCCCGAAGGATCAAAGGTCGGATTCGTAACCTTCGACAAGGACATTCACTTTTATAACATGAATCCTGCACTAGATCAAGCTCAGATGTTAATCATGCCGGATATCGAGGACCCATTTGTTCCCCTTAGTGATGGACTTTTCGTGGATCCGTATGAAGCAAAGTCCAACATTACATCTTTACTGAGTCAACTCCCACAAATCTTTTCTCAAATCAAAAATCCTGAGCCAGCATTACTCCCTACTATCAATGCAGCTATGGCAGCTCTTGAGAAGACTGGAGGAAAGATTGTGTGTTCTCTGTCGGCTCTTCCAACCTGGGGCCCCGGTAGGTTGTTTCTCCGTGATGATGGGAAACAGCATGGTGGGGAGCAAGATAAAAAGCTATTTACAACTGAGCACCCTGGTTGGAGGAAAGCAGCAGATAAGATGGTTGCAACTGGAGTTGGTATTGACTTGTTCCTTGCTGCTCCTGGCGGTGGTTATCTTGACATTGCAACAATCGGTAAATAATTTCAAACTTTTATATGGATTAATAAGATGACTAACTCACTTCTTAGGTCATGTTGCTGCTGCAACTGGAGGAGAAACATTTTATTACCCTAACTTCGTCTCTCCAAGAGATAATGAGAAATTGTCACATGAAGTTGTGCGCTCCGTTACACGAGAGACTGGATATCAAGCGCTGATGAAGGTCCGATGCTCAAATGGTCTGCAGATCTCTTCATACCATGGTAACTTCATCCAACATACCTTTGGAGCGGATATTGAGTTTGGCGTTATTGATGCAGATAAAGCCATGGGAGTCTTGTTCAGCTATGACGGAAAGTTGGATTCCAAGTTGGATGCTCACTTCCAAAGTGCCCTACTCTACACTACAGCTAGTGGCGAGCGAAGAGTTAGGTGCTCGAATGTTATCGCTAGCGTGAGCGATCAAGCTAAGGATTGTATGAACTTTGTGGATCAAGATGCTATTTATGCATTGATTGCCAAAGAGGCAGCATCGAAAATGCTTGCACATTCGTTAAAGGAAATCCGAGGCGCCTTATCAGAAAAGAACGTCGATATCTTGGCAGGATATCGTAAGAATTTTTCAGGATCTCATCCTCCAGGACAATTAGTTCTACCAGAGCACCTCAAAGAATTCAGTATGTACATTCTGGGTCTTATCAAATCTCGCGCTTTTAAGGGCGGACAAGAACCTTCCGATCGACGAGTTCATGACGCACGTATGATCAAAAGTATGGGCGCTCTGGAACTTTCTCTATACCTTTATCCTCGCATGATCCCAATTCACAATCTTGCCCCTGAAGATGGGTTTGCAAACGAAGACGGCCATCTTAGGATGCCACCCTCAGTACGAGCTTCTTTTGCGAGAGTTGAAGAGGGTGGGGTATATCTTGTGGACAATGGACAGAATTGCTACTTATGGATGCACGGTCAAACTTCACCCAATCTTATCAGTGATCTATTCGGCGAAGATAAAGATAACCTCAAAGCATTGGATCCATATCTCTCATCTCTACCTGTACTTCAAACTCATCTCAGCGCTCAAGTACGAAACATACTAGAATATCTGAAGACGATGCGTGGAGCGAAAGCTCTGACAATTCAACTTGCAAGACAAGGTCTCGACGGTGCAGAATACGAATTTGCCAGATTATTGGTGGAAGATAGAAACAATGAGGCCCAGAGCTATGTAGATTGGTTGGTTCATCTGCATCGGCACGTACAGCTGGAGGTAGGCTATATCTTTTCAAAGAAGATTGAATATCATGGATGCTAACAATATATTGTGGAAATAGTTAACGGGTCAAAGAAAAAAGGATGATAGCGGGGACAATTCTTCAATAACATCGAATTTTGCAGGGTTGAGACCTCCGTACTGGTAAATTCACGATAATATGATGGATAAAGAAAAGTGCATGGCGTAGTTCAACCCCCCCCAAAAAAGGGAATTTTGGAGTCGGGTTTTCGGAGGGCAAGGAAATGGAACTGTGGGGGTGACAGTACAGTACATGTGATTAGCGTGCATGAAACATCAGTCAATATTTAACATCCAAATTCGGTCCCGACTCAAAATTTTATCTTTTCAAACCATCTCGGCTTCGCCTTGCCGTACTCGGCCACCACTCAGTACGGATACGTTCCTTTTCATGATCAGCTAAGCCAAGAATTCATCCATGAATCTTGTTGATCGCTACTCCGTGGGGAATCGGGAAACTTGCCAAGATGTTAATGCAAGCTGGCGTGTCGTCCCGAGCCTTATTCGTCCTTCTTTTCCCTAACTAGATGCCAAATCGCCTTGTACCGTTCGCCCAGTGTGCCGAATCCTAGTTTTTGTTGGGGGCGGATTAGTATCATGTTATGTTCTAAACAAGTATGTGCATGGGATGTCTGAAGAAAAAAATTGCAAATATTTTCCCTTGTCAATTGCCATTTTATGTATCCTAATTTCGCTCTCGTATATCCCTTTTCAACTCCCAGGGAGTATTTCTTATACATTAGTATTGATAGTTGCCAAGGTGTAGATTCCTGTTAAATGGTGCATTATCGATACAAGTGTGGTAGCGACTAGAGAATGCAACTCTATTTATGCTTATGTACGGCGTCGGCACTTCACCCACGCCATACGGCTAAAGTGATGCTTGCCGAGACGCACGAATCCTTGTCCTTCTAACCTCCCTTGCTAAACTCTGGACAAAATGGCAAAGAGTAGGATTAAAAGGGTATGTGTATGTGGGATGGTGCAAGGAAGAAGGACCGAAGTGACGAACTGTCGGGAACGAAATGGTAGGTATTACGCAGGGCGCATATGCGCGGAGAACAGTTTAAAGAGAAAGGTTGGGGGTTATGAAGTTGAGAGTAGGTACGCGGAAAATGTTCTTCAAATAATTTTGTTGGCAAGGCGTTTATTTTGATAATCGTGCGTTTGAGTGAGCGCGGATGAGCGTTCCGGTGAGGGGTTGCTTGGGTGTTTGGTATCGGTATGGGTTCTTGTAGTTTGTATCAGTGAGGGGGCGAGGTGCCTTCGAATGGTAGGATGTGCAGGGCTGGGGGATCCCTCGTTGTCTAATCTTAGATTCAAACCAAGTTTTGCGTTTTGGGAGGAATAATCTCGAAATAATAGAGGAATAAACTTCTCAAATTTTTTCATTCGTTGATTGAATGTGGGGGTGCAGAGGAAATGCTGTGCTACAATATCTGTATCATGGAGAAGGTAAAGTAAATGTAGATCCAACATGGAATATTTTGATTGGTGAGTTTGTTTCAAGCATACCTGGGGTTCCCTTCCAAGTAATATCTCGCTTGACAATGCATTGAAGCTGATGATTTCTGTCTGGATGCAGCGCCTTGGCTCTACGTCATCTTCACGGCGTTCTGGGGAAGAGGGGGGGCAGAATTTGTCTATGAAGAGGCTGCGTGGCAGCCCTTATGTGGCGCTGCTAAGTATTGTTTGATATTCTAGGTTCTCACGTGTTCCATTTTTCATCTCGTCACAGGCTATGCACATGAATCATGGATTTTCGGTAATATAATCTTATATCATTGTTCTCGCTACCACTTCTCGCTACAGAAACTTTAGTGTCGAAATTCATTTGGGGAAGTACTCATCAGTATCTAGAGTTTCATTGTTGAAGTGAGTGCTCAGTGGCTTCTCGTCTGACATCAATCATATCGTTATGTATCAAATACTCAAGACACTTACACTCGACCAAGGCAAGCACAGTTTTTGCATCTGAAACCAAACAGCCGCTCAACTACTGGCGTTGGGGGTTCTACCCTCATGAAACAACACCAAGTGGCCCTGAGTCTTTCGAGTATGGGACGCTCGTCCTCGATTCTACATCCGCAGGCATAGATGGAGATCCCGTGTGGGACTACCTCTCTTTTGACTGGTGGGCTTTCGGGTCTGGGCTTGGTGAGTTTGACTGTCATGTTGAATTTGTTGTCTGATGTTGGCCTTGTTAGTTATGCGGAAAGAGGCGTAAGGTTGAATAGTTAAGAGGAGAGAGTATAAGTAGACAACAAGTATTGTTGTTCAAGGGTTGTTCAAGAATAGCTTAAAAGAAAAGAGAAAGAGGTTATTTCTGCCGTAGAGGTTTGCGAGCAAGGGTGTTCATATTTCATTCATTGATAGTCATAGTTCATGTTTCATACCTATCATCTAGATAGCTAGACGGATATTTGGCTTCTCTCATGTCTAATAGCTTCGGTTCAAAGCAGTTGTCTTCTTCTACATTGAGAGACCACCCAAAACCAATCACACATCTCTTTGTTTAGCCTGCAGTGAGTGAAACATAGTTCACCCAACCCATTTTGAGATTTTCTTGTCTCGTTAATTGTAGAGACATCTGGTATAAGCGACTATGGAAACAAGAATGTACCGTACTCTGTAGTTCTGCAGCCATCTCGCTTCAATGGTTCAACCAAAATGAAGTTTTACAGAATAGCAATCCACCAAAAAAGCAAAAAGAAACATACAACAGTGGGGATTCGCTGGTGGTCACCCACCCAACTACTAATCCACCGATCTGAAACTTGTGTATGGCAGAGCGGACGGGATGCCCAATTCTCTTCAGTCTATGGTCGTATGTGTCAGAGCATGCTTTGTTGGAGAATATATCAATTTTTACACTAAGTGAGAAATGGATGAGTCTGATGACCATCTCAACTAACTTTGACGTATCAAGTAACTTTAAGATCCCAGCCTGGGACTGTTGACCTTATACATTGATTAAGAGTTTGGAGAGCGTAAGTGGTGTTAGGTATATTAGGTGAATATTAGAGTCTTTGTGTTCGGATTTTTCTCTCATCTGCAAGGCAATCTATTACTTTGTTGGCGCAATTAGGCGATACATAGTGTATATATATCATATGATGTTCACCGTGTAGATTTAATGTTAACTTGCTATTGGATTCTTCGTGGCTGGTATCATTTCGTCACATTTGCATATTTGATACTGGATGTTTTTCCCAATGGGGGGATCAAAATTATATAAGAAAGGGGGTGTTTTTTGGTGAAACTTTTGGTATGGATAATGACGGAACAAAAGGAAATCTCGAATCGAAACATACTATTTGCTCCATCCTAGCTCCAAGAAATCGCACATCTTGCTTCTCGCCAGGAGAAACAGGATATTATTGCTTGGACTCACCTCATTCATCCACCGCTTCCACCTTCAAAACATCGCATGAAATATCCGCTTCAGCTTGTCCGTGATTCCATCCCCGATGAGTCTTCAAACACGCCACCTCCATCGCAACTCGTTCTGCCCCATGAGGGACGTACGAATAAAAGAGTGTGAAAGGCTGAATAATAGTCGGTCGAATCGTATGTCCATTGCGAAAGGTCGTGCTTCCTTTGGATTTGAACTCGATATGGAAATCGACGGGGTCGTGGCCGAGGTCGGATACTCGCCTGGTGCTCTCAATAGTACAATAAAATGTGAGTATGGTTGGGTGTGAAATGCGTGAGACGTGGCAGTCGAGGTCGAGAGCGAAGTGGTGAGGCTTCAATTCGGCACCGATGTCGTGGTGGTAGAAGGTGAAAATATCGTGGGTTCGGTCGTGTTGGTCCTGGGCGGTAATCGCTGCTGTGAGGCTGGCTATTCCGAGGAATAGAACGATTCTCATGAAGATGGAATTCATGGTTTGGATTTTGGTTAGGCTCGTGAAATTCGCTTTGATGTTAAGTTTCTCTTGTTTGGATTTGCAGATTCAAATTGTGTGTTTCTGATTACTGTAAATACAAGGATGATGAGAAAAGATGGAGAGAGATAGGAACGAAAACAAGAGAGGTTGTATATAGATTGGGGAAGTGCTTTGTTGCGATCTTGTTCACCAAATCGCAAAACATCTAGATGCACTCGATATGAGGCTCAAAATGCACGAAAATTTCAATTCTGTCTATCTCACTACATTAATCGAATTCTTGGGCGTGTATGCGGGCTACTTGCCAAAAACTGGAGAGATTTGTTCCTCGAGAGGTTGTTCCTGAGCTGTTCAACCACCGCCCGCCCACACCCCCTTCCATTCAGAACGGCCCCATGATCACATGAGTAAGATTACCGATCATTTTCCCATGGCTACTCATATTATGATCTATAGTATGATTCCATGAACATCTCCTGCCAATTCTTCGCAGCAGAAACCATCAATCACTGATCGTGCATAAGACTTCATGCTCTATATCCCATCATCGTCTCATGAATGGATCTTCGTTTGTTGGCATTCGATTTTTCGTTGGCATACTGGTGCATTTGGAACAGCACACCGGTATTTGCTTGACTTCCGGTACGAATACTTGCAGGGCAGGATTGGGAGGAACGAATCGCACGCTGGTTCGACTTTTACAAGTGATGCAGTATCTGATTTCGAGAAGGCACATGTTTTGTGTGGCGACCAAGCTTTGAGGAAGGAGGAGGAAATATGTAATCGCTTGTGAACCGAAGAGGATGTGAAAAAATCTGAAGGCTACGAGAAAGCATGCTAAGGATCATCTTCCTTTTCTAGCCATCGGATCACAAAAGAAAATTACTCATTCGATAGATAAGGTGGTTCTAGAATCTCACGAAGGCAATACAGCTATCTTCATTGCACGTGAATCTAATGTTCGTTGTTTGAGAACAATGCAGAAACCGGCATGCCCACCCGGACATCGACAATTCTTTCTTCACTTACAAGTGAATATGTTTTGAAAATAGAGAACAATGAAAATCCTTTTTGAACAAAGAAAACAAGTCTCAGACAATAACATAGTATGAAGCATGAACAAAGAATATTGTCAAAGCAGTTGCGTAAAAAATCATCCGGGCACGGCTTGTGCTCTACAAATGATAAGAAGTTCCAGATTCTACACTCCTTCCCTTTCCAAAACCATCCAAGCGATACATTACCACAACTTATCATCAATTTCAGAACCAAGAAAAGCAAAACAAAAAAAAAAGGCAAGAAGACAGCACCACCAAATGTGTATCTATGTGCAAACCGTCTGCCCACGATGTAGCCACATTATCGGCTACTTTTGGGAAAAGAAATGTCCGCAACACAATCAACATCACATGCAGGAGTACAAAGAGGTCAAACACCCAATTTACTGTGACCGGGAAAATTGCGTACCACCAAAGTCGCCCGGAAGATTGAGCCCGAGTCGGCACCATCATGGCCATGACTGGCATTTGAGGCTGGCATGAGAACTCGGGCCGAGTCTTTGTGATATCGGCAGAGGAAAGTTAGGACTATATATCATAGATAGGTATATTTCGGTTAGTAGTCAACTCGGAGCTGAGCCTGGAGTATTGATTTTGAGACCAAAGCTTTTCTGAAGTGCTCGATGGACTATAGAAACAATATTGGACATTTGATGGAAAGTCCACAATCAATCGAAATTTCTTGTAGACTTCTAAAAACTATTCAACGTCATCTGTGACCACAAAATGTGACATGTTTCTCCAGGAACGGTAATATTGGGGGCCGAATAGATGTACCCCTTCGTTTACTGTGCCAGTCAGTGCTTCTCGAGATCATGCCACAAAAAGATTCTCTCACGCTGCACAACATTTCCGATCCGTCATATTATGCAGCTGTGATAGAAAACTCCTAAGTCAAGATCCAGAAAAGATTCATCGTGATACCAATACCAATAAATATTCTCCTAGCGGCGTACCAACAAGACCAATCATTTCACATGATCATATTCGTCCCACGGTCCCACCTCAGCGCATTTTCCCAAATCTATCTGTGACGTCGTATCTCCATCAATCTCACCTCTCCACATTTTCTCAACCTTTGGTGGCACAGAAGTTTCGAGTACCGATATCTCGCGTGTAACACTGCCCTCGCGGCCCGCAGCCTTGACGTCTCTTTTCAGATCCGATCAAATCCCCTCCACGATTCGAGCGTTCTTCTTCCAGAACAGCGTCGTGTAACATAGGGGACATGCATACCGATTGATCAAAGCAATACGGGTAATAGTAACGCAATGCAGGATCCGACGATTTGGTCGAACGCCGTTGCACATTGCAAGGAGAGACAAAGGAGAGGGCCCGAGAGGTAGGCTCGGCCGTGTTTGGACGTCATACTAGATCTGGAGAGATGCAATGTTGGGGGCGGAATCGTGCGGGAGGTTGCATATTTGTTGGGGTTAGAGCCACATATGTCATATTGATGTGATACTATCATTGCGTTCCATATCGCAAAATGATGTACTTGGAAGACGAACGAAAATCTCCGTCTTGACGCATGCTGTGACCACGATGTGATATCTGGGAACGGAGAATTAATAGTCTTGGGTATTAGGAGCTGATAATATATATGATTGAAATTGAATATGGTGCAGAAAGGAAGGATTGATTTACATAAGAGAGGAAAAGAATAGGCAGTTAAGATAGACCGGACATATTTTCGTGTCCGTTAGCCCAACATTAGGCGACCTTGTCCAATATTGATCAGGCTAGTCTCTTCAAGCAAGTTACATTTCAAGCCATGGGATTTAGCTGGTCCTCCTTGAAGAAAGTAATCAGCGGATAGAATTCTAGAGTCAAATTTTCAAGGAACTTCCTCAGCTCATTGTCTCACATTTTAATTCAACCATGTATAGTAATCAGATATTCTCAGAAATAGGTAAGAAAAACCGCTCGTAAGTAGTAGAATGTCTCGCAATTTAGTAGCTGTCTATAGAAAAAGTGATAAAGTGATCCCAGCATTTTCCCACCGCTCTTAAGCCAGGCTTAAATTCTGCGTTCCATGTCGTGTAACAAACGCCACCATGTAATTCATCCATGCCTGCATTATGACAACTATTATCCTTTCCTCCTCCCAAAAACGCCAAGCAAGCTTCACCATTGAAAGGTTCATGATTTGAATGCGCCGTGGAGATTTGCTGGTTTGAATGTCTGCCTGAAAATCTCGAGTTCGTGAGAGAAAGAAGCTTTGCTACTCGAGCTTGATGGCTTGGAATTTTTTGAAGAATTTGGACTGCTAGAGCTGGTGCCTCCGGGACCTTCACATGGCTCAAAGGCAAAGATGATGGCCGAAAACTGCTGATTGAACTCGTTATCACGAACGAGTAACTCACGCCAGATGTTTGCAACTTCTTCTGGTGGGTTCTTGAAGCCTGGGCCAAGTCCGAATGTTCCAATTACAATCTTATCATAACCATAGAAAATTGCAATCCGCAAGGCGGTCTTAATGGAAGCTTTCATTAATTCCCGTTCTGTTTTAAAAGAGTACTTTTTGCCTGAACTATCCAGCTTAGGACGCTTAACGGTAGGGACAGAAATTATGGGCAGTGCTGAATTGTTTGTTAATGGAAACCTTCATAATCTGATGCTTTGAGAACTCACATTTGTATTCTGACCACGGTTCATACTTTTCTGGTCCATTGCGGAAAACAACTTGAGTTTGTTAGTTAAATATTATATTTGATTCGCGCCAACTTACCAACGTTCTGAGAAATAATACCAGCTCGTTCTGGGATGGGGTAATTATTTGAGGTAATGTTATCTGACGCTGGTGTAGTCAAGCATGTATAGAGAGTGCTTCGTCTGGCTAAGCATTCTTCGGGTTGCATAACACCTGAGGAAATAAGTTAAAATAAGATACATAGACACCCTATTAGAAAGAGCATACCAGCTTCCCAATCACCACCTGGTCGTCTTTCATGTGCTGGCATGATGACTGGAATGGGGCGATCATTCTCGCTGGCTGTCCATTCAAGAGCCAGGTCCACGGGATCTCGTTCTATAAAAGCTTCGAAGTGTTAGCCAATAAATCTAAACCTTATATTTTCTTAAAGGCCTAGGCGCTTACCAAATGTATACTGTCTCGATTCCCTAATTGGCTGGTCTCGTAAAGAATCCGAATGACACAAGTAAGAAGTAGTCGGCCACTGTGGACATGCACTACGTATATAAGGGACATAGGTTTTCTTGGCCTCAGCAGCAATTTCTGAAGGCTTTGGCTTTGAGGGGGGCATATTGAAGTTGTAGATGAAATAAAATATAAGGAACTGGATGGAATGAGAAAATGATGTATGCAAAGCTGCAGGATGGGGAAATGATATGTATATATGGAAGTAAATCTTAAATTCGAAGCTGTAGTAATTGTAATACAAGGCGATAATCAACAACGAAAGAAAGGACATGGCTCAAGTATTATATAAAGGAAGGGGTGCAAGAGATGTGGTTCAAAAAAAGCAAATGCTGCGAACGCGATCTAGTCCACATTCCTGATGCACGATCTCGATCACAGACCGAAGCTGATAGATTCCCGGAACCATTGTCAGTCAAGAAAAGGTATATTGATGATTGATTTTTGAGATGCAGACTTTTTTGAGTCAAGATCATTTCCACCGAGCTGAAGACATATCAACAGTGAATGGGAGGCGGATGATATGGGTTGCAGCTTCCGAGTCCTTGCTACCAAGTGACAAAAAGTATGCATGTTACCGAAGAGCGTCCCAAAGATCTCTTGATCAAATACTATGGGTCACATAAGATTCGCGAGAAATAGATCTGTCAACTCTCGTCATTCTCCAATAGGTAAGGACAGATGAGAGACAATATTAGTCCGTGCATATTCGAAGTGGTTCAGAATGATAACGGGTGTAGACAGTAATGGAATACCGGTACTGTATAACGTTCCACGAAAAGGGGAACATTTCAGTAATCGTTGTGTGAGGCTATAGTAACTTGGTATACTGTGGCAGAAGACGATGTAGATGGCTGTTTATACAATCCATCTTAGAGAAATTGGAGGATCGACCAAAACGAATAAACAAAAGGTTTGAGAAAGCTATAGGAAAAAATTTCTCTAATTTTGAATTGCTTTTGGCGACGCCCAGACTCATAATCCTACGAGCCCCTGACGAGGATTAGAAGATTAGGGTTTTCCAGAGGATGATATGTAGGTATACTGAGATTATACTTAGATCACAACCCCATATTCTGTCTAGTCAAAATGTGAGTATTTTATATATAGCATTTGACTTGATGAATTAGATCTGATGGAAAGTTTGGAATGGAATGCTTAGCCAAACGGCTCGGGTCCTTTCGGTTCGGCAGTGCTTTACCTAATTCGTTGAGGCCGCATTTAGCGCGCGTCTACGGTAACCTTCATTCACCAATATGTCTTCTAATATCAGAAACTCAAATGAAAGTATACACATCAAAAAGAATGTATGATTGACACGAAATCATAATCAACAAAAGGCAACCACAACTATTCCGTTAGGAGATATTTGAGATTGATCTTGTCGATCTTGCCAAGTCGCCTGCTCCTCTAAAGATCGAATAAGAAACAATGGTGCAACCCCGCTTTTTGTCAAAATCAAAATATGTTGCACAATCGTTCATTCAATTGAGGAGCTTCAGTCTTTCTTATCCCACTAGATCTTCCCAACTATCTGTTGCGAAATTACTTGGAACATCTCCTGAGAATGTAGCCGAGGTTAAAGTCAAAGTCAATGGTTTCATTCGTTCAATTAGGAACCAAAAAAAGATATCGTTTGCTTCAATTGGCGATGGCTCAAGTGTGCAACCGTTACAAGCTCTTCTTACTCCACAACAAGCTGAAAGGTCTGATAACCATACAAACAAGTTCTCTTCCACTCCTAATCGTACGGTAGACTTTCGACGGGTACGGCTGTACGCCTCACCGGATACTGGAAACCTTCTCCGAACCAGAAGGCACAAAGCAATGAATTGCATGTGCTTGAAGTAAATGTTTTGGGTGCCGCGGATCCCGCCGTATGTAAGGCTTGGATGCAATGCGTTGTCTTTGATGATCACTACTAATCTGGATTGGCAGACCTTTCCACTACAGAACAAATACCATACGCCTGAATACCTCCGCACCATTCCCCATTTGCGAACACGAACGCCTTTCAATTCAGCATTACTTCGATTCCGATCACAAAGCATAGCTTCTCTGACACAGTTCTTTGCCGAACAGGAGTATGTCCAAACACATCCTCCTATAATTACATCTTCGGATTGTGAAGGCGCGGGGGAAGTTTTTGAAATGGGTAGCTCGCACAAAGGACCAGTTGGGAAAGGTGACGATGGATCGTTCTTCAGATCGCCAAAATACTTGACTGTTTCGAGTCAACTACACTTGGAGGCTTTGGCACAGTCAGTAGGGAAAGTATGGACATTATCTCCTACATTCAGGGCTGAGAAAAGTGACACGCCAAGACATTTGAGCGAGTTCTACATGTTAGAAGCGGAGTGTAGTTTCGTGGAAAAAATGGAAGAGATTATGGAGCTTGTGGAAAACATGCTCAGACATTTGACAACGAACCTACATTCTACTCAAGTAGGGAAAGAAATATTGGAATCGAAGCGAAGCGGAGATGAAGAGAAAGATACAATAAACAGAAGCCATGAATTGACAAGAAGATGGGAAGGTATGATGAAGGGGCCTTGGCCGCGGATCACTTACACTCGAGCAATCGAAGAACTTGAAAATAGTGGTCAAACCTTTGATCATCCTCCTACGTGGGGTTCTGGTCTCCAAGCTGAACACGAGCGCTATATCGCCAATAAGATCGGACTTGGATCGCCTGTTTTCGTAACAGACTACCCAAAAAGCATTAAGCCATTTTATATGCTACCTACGGAAAACTGGCATGCAGGAAGAACTCCAGAGACTGTCCAGTGCTTTGATCTTCTGGTCCCGGAGGTATGTGAAATTGTAGGTGGATCTATGCGTGAGTATAGATTGCCAGAGCTCATCTCTGCGATGCGAGAGCATGGTATGGTACGAGGCGATGCGGGGGAAGAAGAACTTGGCCCCTTGAAATGGTACACAGAACTGAGGCGCTGGGGAAGCGTACCTCATGGAGGATTTGGCTTGGGATTCGACAGATTGCTGGGCTATCTTTCTGGTGTACAGAACATTAGAGAGATAGTCACATTTCCAAGGTGGGTTGGGAGATGTGATTGCTGAAAAGAATAGGCATAGAGCATAGTGGTTTCAAGGCAAAGTTTGACAACCCCGAGACGGACTTGCCATGAGGCTTTCTCAGGGGAGTCCGATCGACACGATTATGGTAGGTGTTATGATAATAAAAAGAGTTATGATATGAAATCACTAATTCATGTAGCGACGATCTCTTGACAATAAGATATAGCCTCGTTGTAGGCAATCCGAGACGCAACCATTATCGCAATGCAATGCATCTCTTCATTCAATTCATTACACTCTGGTGACGATATCAATTTCGGAAGATGTTTGCCTACATTGTCAATATCAGTGTTTTTAGTTGTTACTAATTTGAACTGGCCTCTTTACAAGTTGGTTACATGACGTTGTTTGCTCGCCGTTTTTCCCCTGCTACACAGCCTTCAAACGAACCCTCAATCACTTTTTCCCTCCAGTCACACCTAATGGAAGGGCATAATCAAGATCTCAAGTTTCCTCTCCACACGCCTAGAAAACAACCGCAAATATTCACCGAACCCATGATGACGAATCTGTGCCCCCTAAATATAACAGTGCAACTGCAGGTGCATATACGAATCTCCAACAAGCTTCATTCTCATTTCAGCCTCATTTGCATATGTATACCCCTGGCCCCCAGATTGAGCTTTCCGCAGATCACTGGAAATGATGCATTATTACTTATTCACATGTACAGTAGGTATCCGCTTAGAGTTTGCGGGCTAAGTATAGAAGTTTGTTTCAAGTTTAAAGTTATACTTAACGGAACGTAAATGCCTCGGGAGGATCAATCTGATTACTCCTCCTTGGCTTCTCTATACTGAGTTCTTTGCTACGCAAGGCCTCCAGCAATAAAGATCAGTTCTAACATTTAGAGTTTATCCACTGGGTATTAATATAATAATTAGCAATGTCGTTTTATTATTATCCTTTTTCCCATTTAATATTCTTTATTATTCTCATGCCAACAATTGGAGCATTAAATGACAAGTGTGAAGAAGAGGTGAATATTCTGACTGAACTATGTAGCACTGCATTCAAAACAGTTGGTGATTGTGTACTGTAAGAAGTACCATCTAGCACATCATCACATCGAAGAGAAAACCCCTCACTCAATCTACATTCACCGATACTCTCCGTATTAAAATTATCGATTCACCAAAATTAGAAATCCCTTGCTTCAATAACCAACAAATGAAACGCCGGTATATGAGATGAAGCTTACAATCCAATGGCCAGGACTAGATGTTGAGATGATGAATTTCGGAAATACAACTAAATACCAACAATACAGGGAATAGGGTGACTTCCTATAGGCAGCCAAGACCTGAGATGTGAAAGAATCGTCGATAGATATCTCAAATGTGATGGAGATATGGAGGGACGGGAAAAACTACCAACTTTTAGTTACTATAGTGTGTGATTAACAACATCCGATACGTCGTCGAAGCAGGGCTTGATAGTGTCGAAAAGTATAGAAGTCAAAAGAGATAGTGTTTTAATTTATCCGCCAGCCTTGGACAAGCGCCGAAGCGCAATCTGGAACATGAAACTGGGGACCCCGGATGGCTTGTTTGGGTAACCTCGACCGAGGCGCAACACCTTGTGTTTTGCTGTGCCTCTTGGGTAGCTATGTAACTTGGAATATGTCCTAGGTAGGCTGGCAGGCGGCGCTGCGCTTTGCTTCGGATTACGCTGAGAAATTAAGCGCCACGACCCCGCATATACATGCTTGTCTCGACTTCAACTCAAGTTTGCCATTGAAGGAAATTTGTATTTATCATATTTGTGTTTTGTGCCAACTTATTTCTATACCAATGGCCCCAAATAAACTTCTTTTGGATTTTTCATGAAAATCCACAAATGGAGTGATTATTCCGGAATAATAACCTATTCATCACCTCGTCCGATCTTAGTACCCATTCTTATTCCCTACCTGCCCCTCCAAAAGAGCTCCCCAATACTACCTCGAGCTCTCTCCACCCACACCTAATGCACTACCCCCTGTCGCTCCTCAGCGCCCCAAAGTTGGGGTTTCAATCAATCATATAATTACACCTTTCTTACCTCGCTTCCGTACTCGCATGTTCATATCTGCATAGTGGGCATACGTTGCAGGCTTTGAAGCACACCTTCTTTCTTATTTTTACAGCCACTATACCACCAACAACCGTTGAAGAAGCTTAGGTCTTGGCATTGTCATGGGGAATTGGTATATGGTAAAATAGAGAAACCCAGGTTTTTCCCTTCTTTGCTGGAAATTATATACCCGGATGATATTCCTGGAGTCAAACTTGGACGCGCCTCACTGTTGCATGTCTACGTGACCAGCATTCATTCATTCCGTCTTTCTTCATGGAATACTTTTCTGGCCTTCTTGTTTGTTGGCTTCTCGTCATGCTATATGCTTGTATTTGCATTACCTTGGCCCGTCATGGTTTGCCCTTATTATTTGAGATGTACTTAAGCTAGATTTGTCATTTTTCCAAGTTTGGGTAATAGTAAGATTTTTGTACGAGTCAGATTTTTAATTAAGCATTCTGCACTCTCATCATTTCTTCTCTAAACCATACAAAAAGCAAACTAAATAATTCCCCTGCCAAGTGCCCGGTTTACATTTGGATGCATATACTATTGCATACCACCGTCCCGGAACATATCCATGAGTAGTTTGTGCTAGTTACTGTCTCATGGGACAGCTGGGGTAAAAAAACAGCAGACTTAGACAAACATACGTGCAGAATGACATACGGATCGGATATCTATCTATCCGTCCCTGACATCTAGGATCTGCAGGCAAGAGATAGAGTGTAGCCTAGATTGATCGTCCCTACGAAGTAGAGATATGTGGGATATGTAGAGCGCCTTGGGATGGAACGCTACTTGGCTTCTGAGCCTTGGTATGCTTGTTCATGTACATTTACATACGTGTATATTGGGGAATTGGATCTGCAAATGGAGATGAAGTAGCTCCTCTAGTGCTTACAGACAATGAACGGGACGGATGGATTCTGTGCGTGGGATTATGCTGAATATCTTGGCTAGATTCCATTCGCATATGCTTATGCATACATTCCGCATCAGTGACAGATCGAGAGGACGAATCGTCGCTGAATTTCATAACTTGGTGTGCATTGAGAGTGGCGAAAAGGAGACCCGATGGATTGGGGCGAGGCTTACTAGCGTGGGGTTCTGTTGCATTCCTGCTACTTTTTATGTTCTGATTATATTGTGGTGGAATAATATAGATATTTAAACAGTTTTAAATAGGAATGAAACGTGATGAGCAAAAGGTTACAGCACTTTTCGTACGTCGCATGCAATTACTAGCACAGCTGTTTTAGGTTGTTTGGATATCGCGGATGTGAGTGATCTTCGCCGGAGGATGAGGGGAGGAAGTTGGTGAAGAAATGGGGTCTGAGTTACAGATTAGGTACTCGGCTGGGTTTATGTGGCGGTTTGAGAATTTAGGAGAGAGGAGATTAAAGAATAGAGAATAGAGGATAAATGATAGAAAAGGTCAGATGAGATCAGATGGAATGAGATGAGATGAGGTAAGATTAAGTCATGTGTTATAAGGCTCTTATTTTAGCCCGTTCTATCTGATCTTTTATTGTATTGTACTATATTATATTATATATCTGTATCAAGATATATATATTATATTATTATTATTCCCATAATCTCACCCAATAAACAAACTCTCTAATCCCATCCCATCCCATCCACAGTCAAAAAAAAAACATACACATACCCCGACTTGCCATCCCAAGATATATACTTCGTATTTCTGTCATCATATAGAGAGAGAAAGAAAAATAAGATAAAGTAGTATGCAGAAGTTGAAAACAGATCTAAAAATACCCTCGCGCTAGTTTCTCTTCTCTTCTCATTCTTATTCTTATTCCTCTAGGACCTGGGCATACTGCGTTTCCTTGTTATATACGATCCGATCCATACACACTAGTTCCTATCCGCGCCGCAAAGCTCTATCTCTGATATGTACATACATACATGCATATATTCGCTATCCTAGCATTCTCCCTTCTCTTTACCCCCCCCCCCCCCACCCCACCCTTAAAGGGAGACATGAATAGATGTAAAATAGAGCTTGGTATATAGCATACAATCTACATACCTACTAATGTCACGGTACCACGCCACTCCACTCCCTCTCATCCCATCCCCATCTCAGCCCACCTCCTCTCACCCCGCACCCTACCCACCTCCACCTCGCTCCCTCCCTACCCATGTGCACTCCATCCTCCATCCCCCACACCCAACCCAAACACTAGATTCCCCTCCCCTCCCTCCCCTTCCACACAATCAATCAATCACTCAATAAACTCTCTCCGATCCTAATATCTTTTCTTGTGCAAACAACATACGCACGCACGAAATTGCATATTCTCTTTATTTCATCTTATATCATTTCATATATTCAACTCATCTCACTCTTGATATGCTATTTATGTCATAAAATAGTGAAAATAGCTTTCTTCTTTTTCCTTGTATGTATGTATATGTACGAATGTATGTAGCCATGTAATACAATATAACCTAGAATGAGTTGATGACTTTACATCGTCTCTGATCTTCTCATCTCTTCTCCGCAAAAAAAAAAAAAAAAAAAAAAAAAAAAAATAAAAAAAAAACAACAAAAAAAAAAAAAAAAAAAAAAAAAAAAAACACAAAAAAAAAAAAAAAAAAAAAA